>CAMZMU010000088.1:2783700-2872313 GCA_947311845.1 Poa pratensis
GTTACCCCCGGGTAGGGTAATGATGAGGTAAAGACATGTAAGGTTAAGGCAGTAAGCTGTCCGAGGGAACGATTGAGCAAGGACGCAGGAGGCGTCATCCGACGTAAGGTGTACGTCCGAGGTATACTTTCCGAGGTATATCCTCCGAGGTATCAACCTCGGGGCAGTCAGCTAGCTACCACAGGAATAAGATATTCTCACCGAGGTATATGATCAGGAGTGTTATCCGAGGTTGGCAGCAAGGATCGAGGCATGTCAGAGAGGTCACGGGTGCCGCAGAGCTCGTAGCCCGAGGCTTCAGAGGACGGCGAGGTCCGTCCACGGGTTTCCCGGAAGCTCGGGGGCCTAGGAGCTGACTTGGCTTTCGGGAAAGGTCTACAGGCTAGACCTCGGCAGGCTACTGAAGTATGACCCGAAGAGGAAAGCTAGGCCTGGCTGGCCTGACAGTCCGGCCGTTGGCTGGCAGGAGGCAGAGGCTTGTCTTCTACCTTTTGGCCATGCCATTGTCAGTTGTAGGCAGGGGTAAAAATGTACTTCGGCCTGTGTATATATGCGGCTTCTCTACCTCCAGAGAGGGAAGGCACAAACCCTAGCTCATTTCCCCCTTCGTAGTTTCACCTTCTACCTCGAGCTCTCACTTTGGTAGCAACATACAGCTCGAGGAGCACCTTGTACTGAGAACCACACTGATATATTGAGAGAGGCAAGGCAGGAGTAGGGGTTTTACTTCCTCACGAAGGCCCCGAACCTGGGTACATCGTGGTGTCTTTTGTGTTCTTGGCTTTCTTGGTTTCTTGTTCATGTTCTTGTGGTTTCTTGCATGTTCTTGCTTGTGCACGTCTTGAGTGCATAAACCCTCCCCGGATTCCCCCAACGACCGTTCGGCCCCAACTAAGCCATACCCATGGCATCTGCCGTGATCCCACCACGACAGTTGGCGCCCACCGTGGGGCAGATTGAGGCGTTGGGTGGAGTTTCCATCCGGACGGGCTCCTCTGGGTGTGTTCTTTCTGGCCTTGTTACCAAGATTGGCGAGTTCGCCTTTGTGAGCGACAATGCGGGGTGCTTCGCCGGCAAGCCTTTCCCCACCGATGGCTTCCTCATGATGCTCGGCAGCTTCCCCACTTACGTTGCTGTCGAGGTGGTTCGCGAGTACCCGGAGCAGGTGCTCGTGGACGACGAAACTCCTCTCCTGGCGGCTTTGGGTCGGCGTGTCACTCGCCCTCCGAGGTGTGTGGAGGTGATGATGGCTGGTACCAGGCCTGCAGCTAGCAAGGCAGATGCTGGCAAGGTCGCGCTAGCCGAGGTGGAGGCGACGCCAACCGCGCTGCCTGAGAAATCAGGTCGGACGGCGAAGTTTCCGTACGAGAAACCTAGTCAGAATGAGCAGTTGGGCATGCCAAGGGAAGAAGTTCCCTTAGAAGCTATCGTTGATAGGTTAGCTCGGCCACTCGCAGTAGAGGCAAGTGTGGAGCATACGGTGGCCGGGTTAGAGGCAGAGCGCCAGAGGGTGCTGAGAGAAGCTCGGTTGCTGGCCGAGGCTAAGCAGCAGTTCGATATGGAGCAGAAGGAGTACAATGCTGCACATGGTATAGAGGATGGTTTTACTCCGGTTGTGCGGCGTAAGAAAGCTGCTCTGCTCAACCGAGGCAAGGACCTCTATGGGGAGATGGCTAGGGCGCAGTCTCGGGCTCGAGTAAGGCAACAAGTAGCAGGTCGGCTACTGGTAGGCCGGTGTATAGTTCACCAGCTAAGAACCTTAGAGCAGCCGAAGCAGTAAGGGCCGGGCTATCGGAGTTGACCGGAGATGCATGGCGTGAGCAGCAGAAGCGGCTCAATGAGTTAGTGCATGTGGCCAGCAAGCAAAATGAAGCCCTCCGCAAGGCCGGGCTTGGCGGTTCGCAGGCGGTCCATTCGTTAGGCCAGTTAGCCAGGGGTCCAAGGGGCAAGCCTCGTCTCCACACGTCGGAGGAGCCGATCGTGCCCGGAGTGTCACTTCAGGTCGGAACAAGGAGATGCAGCTGCAAGTGTACGATCCGGTGTTAGCTGGGAAGCAAAAGGTCGGCAACGCTAGCCGAGCCAATGGAGACCCCGGCCCAGGTGATGCAAGCCGAGCTAAGGGCCGTTCAGCTCAGGAAATCAGAACGGTGGGCAAGCAGCGTCGGCTGGCCGAGGTAAACCACCTCAGCCCCCGAGGCATCAGCAGCAACCCCGGCCGCAGGAGCAGTATCAGCAAGAGCCGGAGTATGTTCCGCAGCCGAAGAACGTCGGTCGAGGTGGCGACCGATATGATGATGGAAATTCAGCCATGGAGCGGGCTGGATTCTATAGAGTGGATGGTGCATTGGAGAGCGTATCGGAGCTCGGACGTTGCCTACAGGTGATGCGCGCTACAAGCTAGATCGGATTTACATGTCCGAGAATTGGAGGAGGAAGGCCCTCCTGGTCCGGCGTGTTTTGGACCTCGGATCATGAAGGAACCACCTCCACCGGTGTCTCAGTTTCAGTTGGGTCGGAGTACCAGGCCGTACAATGGGAGCACCAAGCCGCAAGATTGGCTAGCTGATTATGTTTCAGCAGTATACATTGCGGGGGGCAATCGCCGATGGGCGGTCCGGTATCTCCCGCACATGTTGGAAGGTCCTGCTCGGATCTGGCTGAACAATCTGCCGGAGAATAGCATCGATTGCTGGCTGGATTTAGAGGAGGCATTCAATAGCAACTTCGCCAGCACTTACAGGAGGCCAAACCGACCTCAGCTTTTGCAGGCGTGCAAGCAGGAGGACAATGAGACTGACCGAGAATTCTTGACTCGGTGGAGCAATGTTCGGAACTCCTGTGAGGGAGTTATCGAAGCACAGGCTATAGCGTGGTTTGCTGATGGATGTCGGTATGGTAGCATGTTGTGGCAGAGGCTCCAGAGAGATATGCCAAAGACTCTGGCCGAGACGATTCGGATAGCTGATTCCTATGCCCTTGGCGATCCGATGCAGCCTCTGCTGGATGGGAATGCCCGGAACAGGAGGAATCCGATGAACAACCGCAACAACGGACCGAGGTTTGATAACCGTCAAGAGTTCGGGCAGAAGAGGAGAGAACCAGATTTCCAAGTCAATGCTGTAAACCCAAGTCAGTCCGGACCTGGAGGCGCCCAGAACCGAAGACTGAGGGTCAGGCGTGGACTCCGAACCAGAACCAGAATCAGGGAGGTGGTGCGAAGCAGTGGCAGGAGGCCGGACCACCTGTGACTTACGAGTCATTGGTGAATGGACCATGTATCTATCATGGCAGGAATGGCAGAACACCCAACCATACCACTCTGCAGTGTAGTTTTCATCACCGAACCGCTGCAGAAGGGGCGAAAGCTGGGGCAAACCGGAGTGGGCCACCGAACCAATGGCGTAGACCTCAATATCCGAACACGCAGCAGCAGCATAAGCCGACCATAGCGGCGCAGAATCAGAGCTTAACCGGAGCAAATTCAACCCCGGTGCATGCGGCCCAAAATCAGAAGACGGTGCAGGCGAAACCGGTGAATGCAGTGAGTGCCCAGGGCAACAACAACAACGGTGGTGCCGGCCAAAGCCAAACGTGGTCCTTTGAGAATCAGAGGTATGAGAACCCCGGTAACGATTATAGGGAAGTACATCAGAGCTACGTGGTGTTTGTGACTGAGTCAACTGATAAGAAGAGTATGCTGAGGCGTGCCAAGGAGGTGAATGCAGTATCTCCGGCGGTGGTGAAATACATGAACTGGTCCGAGCAAGAGATCACTTGGAGCAGGCAAGATACACCTCGGATCATGCCGAGCCCTGGAAACTATGCACTGGTGGTGGATCCGACGTTTTGTGGGCCGACCAACAATGTGAGATTCACCCGAGTCTTGGTGGACAATGGGAGTGCCATAAATATCATGTACCGAGACACAATGGTCAAGCTGGGATACTCACCGAACCAGTTGCAGCCTAGCAGCTGTACATTTCACGGTATTGTGCCCGGGGTCTCTTGTGCACCTATGGGAAAGATTTGGGTCGACGTGGGTTTTGGTACCCGAGATAACAGCCGAGTTGAAAGTCTTGAGTTCGAGGTTGTGGACTTGCAGAGCCCTTACCATGCCTTGCTGGGAAGGCCAGCCTTGGCCAAGTTCATGATCTCCACTCATGTGGCTTACCTAAAGATGAAAATGCCGGGGCCCAAGGGAATAATAACCATTTCTGGTGACTACAAGAAGGCTATGCAATGTGCCTCGGCGGGATCCAGTTTAGCCGAGTCCTTGGTGATCGCGGCGGAGAAGAAGCAACTTCAGAAGGTGGTGGCAATGGCGCAGTCTACTCAGCTCGGCATGTCCGGACTAATTACTCCGGACATGAGCGCTTCATTCGAGGTGCCCAAGGAGACCAAGAAAATCCCGCTGGACTCGGAGAACCCGGAGCGTTTCGCCATCATTGGTACTGGCATGGACGAGAAATAGGAAAGCGCGCTCTGTCACTTCCTCCGTGAGAATCGGGACATTTTTGCATGGTCGGCTAAAGACCTGCCAGGTGTTCCGAGGGAGTTGGCAGAGCACTCTTTGTTTGTTCGGCCAGAGGTGAAACCAGTGCGTCAACCGACGCGGCGGCTCTCAGATGACCGAAGAAAGGTGGTACTCGAAGAACTGGCGAAGTTACTGGCTGCAGGCTTCATCATGGAAGTGCTGCATCCGGACTGGATATCTAATCCAGTCCTCGTGGAGAAAAAGAAGGACGAACCGGCGGTAGTCAAGGTGTGGCGCATGTGCATTGACTTCACCAACCTGAACAAGGCGTGCCCGAAGGATCCCTTTCCTTTACCTCGGATTGATCAAGTGATCGATTCTACGGCTGGATGTGAGCTGTTGTCTTTTATTGATGCATATTCTGGTTTTCACCAGATCCCACTGAACACTGATGATCAAATAAAGACTGCCTTTATTACCCCGTACGGGGCGTATTGCTATCGTGTCATGTGTTTCGGTTTGAGAAATGCCGGGGCAACTTATCAAAGGTGTATGCAGAAGTGCTTACATTCTCAAATGGGCAAGAATGTGCAAGTGTATGTCGATGACATTGTTATCAAAACTAAAAAGAAGCATACTCTCATCGAAGACCTCGAAGAGACATTTGCAAATTTAAGAAAGTATCGGTTGAAACTTAACCCGGACAAGTGCACCTTTGGTGTCCCGGCTGGAAAATTGCTCGGTTTCCTCGTATCGAGCCGAGGTATAGAAGTTAACCCGGCTAAGATCCGAGCTATCGAAAGAATGAAGTTGCCGAACTGTTTAAAAGATGTGCAGAAGTTCACGGGATGCCTTGCATCTTTAAGTCGGTTTGTAAGTCGGCTAGGAGAAAAAGCCTTACCATTGTATCAACTTATGAAGAAAAGTACCAGTTTCACTTGGACCCCGCAGGCGGACGCGGCGTTCAATGAGCTGAAGAAGATGTTGTCCACTGCTCCGGTGTTGGCATCCCCTTTGCAGAATGAACCGATGTTGATATACATTGCGGCTACAAACCGGTCGTAAGTGTTGCAGTGGTGGTGGAGCGAGACGAAGGAGGCAAATCGGTGCAGAGACCAATCTACTACCTGAGCGAGGTGATATCCACGTCGAAGCAAAACTACCCCCACTACCAGAAGATGACGTACGGAGTATACCTGGCGGTTAAGAAACTGAAGCATTACTTCCAAGAGCATCCCATGACGGTGGTATGTGATGCTCCAATCTCGGAGATCATCGGATGCAAGGACGCAACTGGGCGAGTTGCCAAATGGGCGATCGAGGTATCTCCATACACTCCGCATTATGAAAGGCGAGATGCAATCAAGTCGCAGGCTGCCGGACTTTTTATGCGATTGGGCCGAGATGCAATATGAGCCGCCCTTGCCGGACTATAATTATTGGAAGATGCACTTTGATGGGTCCAAGACCAAGGTCGGATTAGGTGCCGGCGTAGTCCTAACCTCGCCGAAGCAAGACCAGTTGAAGTATGTGCTGCAAATCCATTTCTCGGCGTCGAACAACGTGGCGGAGTATGAGGCCCTGATCCATGGGCTCAAGGTGGCAAAGGAGATAGGTGTCCGGCGTATAGAATGCTTCGGCGATTCAGCTTTGGTGGTGCATCAATCCACCGGCACTTGGGATGCGTTGGATGCGAACATGGAGTTGTATCGGTTTCATGTGCAAAAGGTGTCTGGGTTCTTCGAAGGATGTGAGTACAAGCACATACCTCGGGGGGAGAATGAAGCCGCCGACGTATTGTCCAAGCTCGGTTCATCCAAAGAACCGGTGCCACCGGGGATAGCGCTGAACCATTTGAGAACTCCTTCAATCAAGCCCTCGCCTGACTCCGAGTCAATTTTCTTACCGCCAAGTTCGGAGTCTGAGCCTATTCCTATGGAGGTAGACGTCGGATGCGTTTGGCCGGACTCGGGGACTGCTTCGCAGTATCCGAGGACTGATGGAGCTTTTCCTATGGAGATAGATGATGGGAACTTCGGGTCTGACCCGGGGACTTCGCACCAACACTCGGGGACTGGCCGAGCAATGGTGGAGGAAATCATGAAGGAGATCATGGCGACCGAACCAATGGAGATAGATGAGAGGCTTTTTCCTCTGCATCCAGTGCCGGAATGGGCGGAGCAGATCATGAACTTCATAGCCGATGGAAGTTTGCCAAGTGATACAACCGAGGCAAGGAGAATCCAGAGGAGAGCTAAGGGATACACCATCATCAACAAGGAGCTATACAAGAGAAGTGTGACCGAGGTGTTGCAGAGGTGTGTCGAACCAGCTGAAGGCAAGGAGATGCTTTTAGAAATCCACCAAGGAGAATGTGGACATCATTGCAGCACAAGAGCTCTGGTGGCCAAGGTGTTCCGGCACGGGTTCTATTGGCCCACCGCCAATGCCGATGCAGAAGATATAGTTCGGAAATGTGAAGGGTGCCAAAGGTTCGCCAAGCAGCAGCACATGCCAGCTTCGGCGCTCAAGACCATTCCTATCACGTGGCCCTTTGCAGTTTGGTGTCTGGACATGGTGGGAGAATTCAAGCCAGCCCGAGGCAATATGACTCACATACTGGTGATGGTGGACAAATTCACTAAGTGGATCGAGGTGAAGCCAATCCGAAAAGTGGATGGTCATACGGCGGTGACCTTTTTGAAGGAAATAATCCTGAGATACGGATATCCTCATAGTATCATTACAGACAACGGCACGAACTTTGCTGTCGGAGAGTTTGCTCGGTTCTGCATGAGTAAGGGAATTCGACTTGACGTAGCCTCGGTGGCTCACCCACAGGCTAATGGGCAAGTAGAGAGGTCAAATGCATTGGTATTGGCCGGAATCAAAGCTCGGTTGGTAGAACCACTGTTGAAAACACCGGGGTGTTGGATCGATGAGATACCAGCAGTTCTGTGGGGTCTAAGGACCACACCGAACAGATCAACTGGCTATACGCCATTTTTCATGGTCTATGGGGCCGAGGCAATGCTGCCAACCGACATTGAATATGATGCGCCCAGAGTGGCAATGTACACAGAAGCCGAGGCTAAAGAAGCTCGGGAAGATGCAGATTGCTCGAGGAAGCAAGAGAATTGGCCTTATCTCGGTCAGCAATATATCAGCAGGGTCTCCGACGTTATCAAAGTCGGCATGTAAAACCCCGAAAGTTTAATGAAGGAGATCTAGTGCTGAGGCTTGTTCAGCGCAGCAAAGGTCGGCACAAGTTGTCACCTCCATGGGAGGGACCATACATTGTGAGCCGAGCTTTGCACAATGATTCGTACTATCTTATAGATGCACAGGAGCCAAGGGGAGATGGGCTGGACAGACCCGATGGAGCTTCAGCGTCCATGGAATGTAGCTCTACTCCGACCCTTCTACTGTTGAAGGAAGTAATGTATGTACCTCGGCTGATCTTTAAATAAAAACTTCGGCACCTCGAGAGTGAGCTCGGGGACTGCCTCGCTCTTATGATTGCATGTTTCTTTTTGTTTGTACTCTTTCTTCGTTCGTATGCCGAACTATTTTGAACCTCGTCTCAAACTTCAAGTACTGTATGCTATGTAACTAATCTTGTGACTCGACTGACGAACGCCAGCATGGCAGTCAAGAGCAAAGACGAAAGAACATGGGAAACATGAAAATGAACTCGGGGACTCGGTCCAAAAAGACAGTTCGGCATATGTCGTTTACTAACCCCTGTTTTTACTTCTTTTTTATGTCGGATGACTTTGAAACATACCTCGGAATTTACCAAGTACTGTATGCTATGAACAACAATCTTGTGACTCGACTGTCGAACGCCAGAATGGCAGACAAGAGCAAAGAATGCCAAATATAGTAAACACGAAAGTAAACTCGAGCAATCATTCAAAAGGATTCGACATAAAGCTTAGAAAAGCATGGTTCGAATGAGCATGATAGTAATAGAGGTAGCAAAGGAACTACTTAAGTTTGATTACATCTGCGTCCCGGCATACCGGGGATTTAATGAAGTTTTTTGGCCAAGCATAAGTTCAGGTCGAGGCATCAGGAATTACGTCGGCAGCAGCCGATGTAGCAGGGATTTCGTCCGGAGCCGAGGTAGCCTGGGAAGTGCTGGCAACGTCGGCAGTAACCTCGGCACCAGGTTGTGGAGAAGCCTCGGTTTCTGCTTCGCGGGTTTCACCGCCGTCACCTTGCTCGGCCTCGACGTCGGATTCTGTTTCGTATTCCTCGTCTTCTGGCTCGTAATCCTCGGCGTCGGAGTAGGTGTCTCCTTCGCTCAAGTTCTTCGTGGTGGCATATCCAGCAAAGTAGTTGGCCATCTTTTGGCGGCGCGCGACAAGGATCGGGTCGGACGACCAAGGGAGCCTCGCCGGAGAGTGTTCATCTTCTCGAGGTCGATCTTCTCGCACCAAGTCATGATAAACCTGAGAGCGGCATCAGCTCCAGCGCGAGCTGAAGATGAGCGCCACTCTCGCAATCTTCTTTCGGTGTCGCGAAGCTGGGCGGCGAGCTCGGGCGTAGATTTGGGAGCGTCGGCAAGAGGCCATAAGGCTCGGAAAGCAGACGCACCTGCATCAAGAAGTTCCGACCCAATGGTTTTCAAGGGATTGATCCGAGCCTTGATGGCCACGATGTGGTCCTCAACGGTCCAGACGGGGTTCGTCTCCTTACGCCTCTCCCTGTGCCGAGCAGTGATACTGCGGGCCGAGACTTGGGTGTAGGTGAAATGCTCTGCAGAAGGATAGCATGTTAATAATGAAAGAGATAGTTCGGCAAAGAGCCGGTATTGTTGAGGAAAAGCAAAGCTAAGGGGGCAAGAAACTTACCGTCCATCTCGCGGTTGATAGTTTGCAGCGTCGGGAGAAACTGGTTGACCTGCGCTTGCAGAGCTTCCAAAGCCTCTGTGGCCGAGGTGGCGCGGGTCTCGGCTAACTGGAGCGCTTCCTGGTGATCCTTGGCGGCATCCTCCCGAAGTTTCTTCTCTGTTTCGACAACACTGGCCTTTTCCGCCTGCAGCTGCTCTTTTTCAGACGTCCGCAGCTCAGTGATGCGCTTGAGCTCCTTTACCAGACGAGCTACTTCGGCTTTCTCTTGTTGTAGCTTCTCGTCCAAAGAGTTCTTTTCTGCAAGGACGGCCTTGTGCTCGTCGTGGAGTTTCTTGTGGTCAAACAAGAGGGTATGAAAGATATCCGTGCGGACGTTCATAGTATTCTGCAAGGAAGAAAAACATAGCTCGGTTAGAAAGGCTATACCTCGACAAGAGTCTCGGGGACTCGGAGTCAAATCATTGGGAAAATGTTGCCGGGGTATGCCTCGACAGGAGTCTCGGGGACTCGTACCCGAGGTGCATGCTAAAGTAAGTAAAATGGTTTGGATACGTCGGATGAAAATGGAAAGTTGAGATTCAAGCCAAACAATTTTAACTCCGGCGGAGCGTCAATAGTTTACCTCGAATCTCGGGGACTGGGAATGGTGGATATTAGATGAGATACTGCATGAAAGTAAAGAGAATAGGACTTACGTCGATGTTTTGAGCAGCACGCAGGGCAGCAGTTTGTAGATCATATACGCTTCGGCCGCAGGCGCTGTTTCCCGCAGGATGCTCAGCCACCGGAGCAGCTAGGGAGGCCGAGGAGACCTCGTCTGCAGAATTCCAGTCTGCATTGTAGTGTTCCAAGGAGCCGAGGCTCTGGTCACTGTCAGTGCGCAGAGGAGGAAATCCCCACGGTCCGCCCTGCTCGATGCCCCTAACCGAGGCCTCCAAGGCCAAAGCAGCCTCGGAGCTTGAAGCAGGCCGGTTATCCAATATAAGAGATGCCCTCCGAGCATATTCTTCGGCCGGAGGGGCAGTCTCATCAACGGGTGCGGCGAATGGAGGAATTCGGCGTGTCACCGGGGGAGGAGACCTCGGTTGCATCCTTGAAGGAGAAGAGATAGTCAGGGTGCCAGACCCAGATGTTGGTTTGGGGGTGACCTTAGACTTCACCGTCTCTTTCTCTTTCTCCTTGCCCTTCTCCAACGGCAAGGTAGTCTGGCGAACTGGTTTTTGGGGCTGTTGCTTGGGCTGTTGCTTGCTGTTGCTTCTGCTGATGCTTCTGCTGTTGCTGCTGTTGGTTGCGGGCAGTCTGGCTGCGGGGGGAGAGTCGAGGCTCCGGCAAGGCGGTAGCCGGAGTTCTGGCGCGATTGGTCCCCGCATCCGTTTGAGGACGCGGAGAAGTCTGACCTCGGGTGGGGGCAGATTTCCCCAAGGCCGGGCCAGACCTCGGTGGAGGAGATCCGGGGCGAGAGTTCGTCGGGGTGGTCGTGGCTTCAGAGGCACCAACGGGTGCAGTCATGGAGGATACCTCCTGATCCACGTCTATGGGGTCACTGCAACGAAGAAGATGGTTAAGTGTTAATACCGAGGTAATATGTTTAAGCAACAAACATTGTTGGCTATAGAAGCAAAGCATTACCCATCCGAGGTAGGAAACCTCTTGCCCCCTCGGGCATGAGGAGGATTTCCGGACTTCTTCAGCCGACGTCTCTTGACCGGAGCCTCAGTGGGTCCGGAGGCTCCAGTGGCGGATGGTTCGGCGGCCGAAGTTGCGGCACCAGCGCGTTTCCGGCTGGTTGCTGGAGTAAAGTTCGGAAGGTGAGGAAGGCAGGAGATAGGTACCGCGTTTATTGGTTCCATGACGAGAAACCCCTCCTCGTCATCCGAAATCTCTTGAACTGAAGCTTGTGCTTGAGGCTTACCCGCGGTGGTGATGCGGGCCGAGGCAATGGGCATATAATCCTCGTGTCAGGGTCCACGTTGGATGGTGGGTCCTCGACAGGGAGATCCTTGCCGAAGTGGTCCGCAGGATGGACTCCATCCTCGGCGGTCTGGCGGGAGAACAGCTGTATGGCAGACATATGAAAAGGAGTTAGGAAGAAAATTGTCAAGATGAACGTCGGTAGCAAGACCTCGGTGGTAAAGGAGTACGAAGAAAACGTCGGAATAGCGTACCTGTTTCGCTGGCTTGGTCCGGTAGTGGGGTTCCCTTCCCCATGTCCAAGCGTCAGGGATCTTGGACTTGGTGATAGCTCGGACTCGCCGAGCTACCGCGGCGTTGTCCAGTGCAACGTGCGTATGGCGGGTGGGGTCATAAAGACCGCTCATGTGGCAGATCTTGTGAGACCTCGCCTGGAGAGGGGAGACCCTGCGCTTCACGAATGTGCAGGCCAGGTCATCAGCCGTCAGGACTTTCCCGTCGTTTCCGGGGTCCTCCGGGTCCTGCCATTTCGCAATGTACCATGGATGGACTTGAGTTCGCCGCTGTGAGGGGGAGTGTAGTCCCAGTTGAGCTGTTCTGTAGGAGGGCTGAGGTTAAACGCCGGCAGGTTGAGGAGGTCCTCTTCGCCGGAGTTCTTCACGTAAAACCACGTCCGGAGCCACTTGCGAACGGTGTCCGGAGTAGTGATACGTGGGAAGATGGAGTTTCGGCGAGGAGCTACGGTGGCAGCTCCGCAGGCGGTTAATTGCTTGGGCAGATCCTTGTTCTTTGGATCCGGGATCACTTGCCGCTTGAGTTGGAAGTAGCGAGAAAAGAGGTCTACCGTGGCTTTGAGGCCGAGGTATCCCTCAGAGAAGGAAACGATGCAGGAGAGAGTGGTGATGGCGTTGGCGGGGAGGTGATGAACCTGGAGTCCGAACTTGTCGAGGAAGCTCCGGAAGAAATCACTAACGGGCAGTCCGAAGCCGCGCTGGAAGTGCGCGACGAAGACCACCCGTTCCCCTTCCTTGACTTGAGGCTCGAGTTCGCCCTCTGGCAGGCGACATTCTACCCCGGCGGGAATCCGCCGAGTCGCCCTGAGCCACTGGATTTCGTCCGGAGTTACATCCGAACCTTCCCAGCCGGCTCGTTCTCCGACCTCCAGTTCGAGGTCTGGAACCTCGGTTTGTTCCGAAGTCTCAGGAGGAGACATCTCGGCAGAATCAATCTGCAGAGAATGCACAGAAGTTTAGCAAAGGAAAAAGTAAATCTGGAATCTAAGGCTATATCTGGCTAACTCAGGAGGAGTTGGACGGCTATCTAATGTACATAGAGGCACATATATGCTAGGCGAACGTCTGTCCGAGGTATGAAACTCATTTCTACCCAAAAAAGTATGCGAGTAAGATCTACCGGAGGAGGTAAATAAATTTTATTCAAGAACATATGAAGAACCAAA
The DNA here is from genome assembly GCA_947311845.1 of Poa pratensis. Classification (NCBI taxonomy): domain Eukaryota; kingdom Viridiplantae; phylum Streptophyta; class Magnoliopsida; order Poales; family Poaceae; genus Poa; species Poa pratensis. Next base: position 2,796,404 of record CAMZMU010000088.1, read on the forward strand.
GCGCGAAGAGGAAGAAACCTAGGCAATGCCTAGGGTATCAAGAAAGGGAGTACATACCGTGAAAACGAGGTGCTGAAGGGCGGCGCCGGTGACGCGGTCGCAGCGGCGACGAAGGAGCTGCTCGTCGGCGGCGGCTGGAACGCGTTTCTTCTCAACCGGAAGCGGCGGCGCTGGTGCGATGGAGGCGAGACGGCGAGTGAATGAGGAAGAAGAGGGAAGCACTGCCCTGGGCCCGTATTTATAACCGCGGGCGGTAACTGCGCACTACCGCGCGGTTATCGGAGCGGCGAGTGGGATCGTTTGTGCACAATGGCCCACGTGGCACGAAGATAGCGGTGGGCGAGCAGGCCACAGGATCGGTTGCAGGAGGCAAACCGTCGTGCGGCGCGGTTACTGGAGCGCGAAGCGGCGCAAGCGGGAAACCTCCGCTGACGTGGGCCGCGTGGTGGAAAGCACTCGAGTGCTTTGACTATCGTGGACCAGGAAGTGACGGATGGGACACGTGAACAGTGTTCTCTGACCGAAGTCAGTAAGGATGCAGAAATCGAGGGGTTGACGTCCGAGATCTCGGCGGATACTCGGAAAAGCAGCATGGCCCGAGGAACAGACCGATGGATTTCTCGGGTATTGGTTCGGTAACCTGCAAAACATTGTAGCGCATGTGGTTTCGGGTTGAACCTGATGCGGCCTTTCATCCGAGGCTGCGAGACCACATCAGCTTCGGGGACTACTGTCGGGGGGTTACCCCCGGGTAGGGTAATGATGAGGTAAAGACATGTAAGGTTAAGGCAGTAAGCTGTCCGAGGGAACGATTGAGCAAGGACGCAGGAGGCGTCATCCGACGTAAGGTGTACGTCCGAGGTATACTTTCCGAGGTATATCCTCCGAGGTATCAACCTCGGGGCAGTCAGCTAGCTACCACAGGAATAAGATATTCTCACCGAGGTATGATCAGGAGTGTTATCCGAGGTTGGCAGCAAGGATCGAGGCATGTCAGAGAGGTCACGGGTGCCGCAGAGCTCGTAGCCCGAGGCTTCAGAGGACGGCGAGGTCCGTCCACGGGATTCCCGGAAGCTCGGGGGCCTAGGAGCTGACTTGGCCATTTCGGGAAAGGTCTACAGGCTAGACCTCGGCAGGCTACTGAAGTATGACCGAAGAGGAAAGCTAGGCCTGGCTGGCCTGACAGTCCGGCCGTTGGGCTGGCAGGAGGCAGAGGCTTGTCTTCTACCTTTTGGCCATGCCATTGTCAGTTGTAGGCAGGGGTAAAAATGTACTTCGGCCTGTGTATATATGCGGCTTCTCTACCTCCAGAGAGGAGAGAGGCACAAACCCTAGCTCATTTCCCCCTTCGTAGTTTCACCTTCTACCTCGAGCTCTCACTTTGGTAGCAACATACAGCTCGAGGAGCACCTTGTACTGAGAACCACACTGATATATTGAGAGAGGCAAGGCAGGAGTAGGGGTTTTACTTCCTCACGAAGGCCCCGAACCTGGGTACATCGTGGTGTCTTTTGTGTTCTTGGCTTTCTTGGTTTCTTGTTCATGTTCTTGTGGTTTCTTGCATGTTCTTGCTTGTGCACGTCTTGAGTGCATAAACCCTCCCCGGATTCCCCCAACGACCGTTCGGCCCCAACTAAGCCATACCCATGGCATCTGCCGTGATCCCACCACGACACAATTTCTATCACCACTCACCATATCATTACCTTGTGACAAATCACATGTTGGTGAAGTGGAAGAATAAGTGAGCTCATCACGGCCGGAGGTGGAGGGACAACAATCATCCTCAATAATGTTGGACACTTCATATTTATCTTAAAGCTTGGTCCAAACCTCATGAGCGTTCCGGAAAGGCATGATTGAAGCAAGAACTACATCGCTCAAAACACATATAAGGCCATTAGATACTTGAGTATCGAGATGAGAGTTTTCCTCATCCTCTAAAGATAATTCTTGGGAATCCTTTGGAGGAGAAAAATCCATATCTACAATACTCATAATATAATTTGGACCCATGGCCCTAAAAAGATTAAGCATGCGAATTTTCCAAACATCATAATTTGTGCCATCGAATATAAAAGTGGGATCGTGCACTTATTCTCTAAACGACATCTTTACTCTCTAGGCGGTAAAGCCCAATAAAGAGAGCCGAGGCTCTGATACCAATTGAAAGGACAAGGATGTCGCCTAGAGGGGGGGGGTGAATAGGCGTTTAAAACTTTTTCGATTTAGGCTTGATAAATGCGGAATAAAACTAGGTGTTTAAATTATCAAGCACACAACCTAAATAAACTAGGCTCACCTATGTGCACCAACAACTTATGCTAAGCAAGACAAGTAACAATGTGATAACAAGAAATAATACTTCAAGCACGAAGGCAATCACAATGTAAATTGCATAAGTAAAGAGCTCGGGTGTAGAAATAACCGAGGCACATGGAGACGATGATGTATTCCCGAGTTCCTCCTTTTGAGGGGAGTACGTCTCGTTGGAGGGGTGTGAGTTTCAAACTCAAGCCGCCATAAATGGCCTCACCCTATTCTCCAATGAACCTCGCACAAAAGCTCGGTTCACGTTCCACTATTGATTTCCTTTTGGGCGGAAATCGAGTCCCTTACAACAATCTTGAGGCACAACCCACAAAAGGATTGGGAGCTCCCAAGTGACCACAAAAGTTCTCAATCACCGTCTAGGGTCCAACGACCCAAGAGTAACAAGCTCACGAACTTTCACTTCCACGAATACTCGTGGAGAGAGCAGACCGATGCACAAAAGCAAAGGCAAGAACACAAGAAGTGCTCAAGTCCTTCACTCCCAAATCCCACCAAAAACAACTAATGTTTGTGGGGGGAGAAGAGAGGAAGAACAAAGAAGAACCCAACAAATGGAACTTCAAGAACTAGATCGAAAGGGTTCCCCTCACTTGGAGGAGAGATGGATTGGTGGAAATGTAGATCTAGATCTCCTCTCTCTTTTCCCTCAAAGATATGCAAGAATCATGGGAGGAATTGAGAGAGAGGCAAGCTTTCCAAGGTCAACAATGGTGGGGGAGAGAGAGAAAAACGTGCTACTGAAAGCTTAGTCTCCGTGGGAAGAAGGGGCCTTTTATAGATCTCCCAAAAAATAGAGCTGTTACAGGAAATTTACACCGGAGTCTCCGGTCTGAGAGATCGGAGACTCCGCAGACATTCCGGTCCCCTATGCAGTGGCTCTCCACCACTTTTCCTTCGAGGCAAAAACGCCAGGCCGGAGAGTTACCGGAAACTTTGCCCTGAGACCGGAAACTCCGGTCCAGACGGAGACTCCGGTCTGCAGGCCGGAGACTCCGGCCTAGAAATTCCTACAGCAACTCAGCAAACAGAAAAACCCATAACTTTTTCATCCGGACTCCGTTTTCGATGATCTTGGGCTTGTTTTGAAGATAATCACAAGCTCTACAAGATCATGCACATAGATATCATAGTCCATCATGTGAGGAGGAAAACAAGCAGAGAGTTTGACCTCCCTTAGAAAAGACAAACCGGTAAAACCTCCAACATAAAAAACGCAACAAGATATTCATATGAAATCCATTTTTGATGAACAAGAGCTTGGCATGAAGATGAACACAAGCTCTAAATTCTCATATGGATCAAAACCAAATAAGAACCAAGAAAGATGATATGCCAAGTATGCAAAGGTTTGAGCTCTCCACAACGATGCGATCAAGTTACTCACTTGAGAGCCCCTCTTGATAGTATGGTACCTATCCTATAACCCGGTCTCCCACTAACACCATGAGACCGGTAAAATAGAAACCCTATCAAGATCATAACTTTGCCTTGCGCATTCCACTTGAGCTAGATACTGACGATCTTGATCTCTTCAAGTTGACCACCTTTCTTGATTGCGCTTTGCTTGGTGAAGACTCACATATTGCTCCCCCATACACCAAGATGGGAGTGCCTCTCTTAGGAACATCTTCACTTGACCATTATCTCCAAATGGGTTGCAGGCTTCAAGCATATGATATCTTCTAGATGCCCATCTTGAACTTGCACACCTCAATCTTGATGACGATCACCACTTGACGTCATCCTCCATGAGCTATAAGAAATCTTCCTTTTGATGCAAGCCCATGGAGAGATACCTAACCCCAACAAAGGAATGCCACACACACATAATGGGTTAGTTCACAAAGCTATATGGACAAATTCTTACCATACCATTGGATCAATGATCCCACATGGTATATCATTTAGCTTTGTGTGTTGATCAACTTGAATCCACTCTTTGCACTTAGTCTTGATCAACCTTGTATATTTTCATCTTCTTGATCATATCAAATATGTCCATTATAATCAATGATCTTGATGGCATACAATCTTGAATCCAACACATGGAGTTCAAGCGATGCCAATGGACAAACCTACAAGAATAACTCAACACAAACATTAGTCCATAAAGATTGTCATTAATTACCAAAACCATACATGGGGACACCATGCACTTTCAAAGTCCTAGTTGTAGGGATTGACATATGGAAAAAAAATTGACCTATATGAACAGGCCAAGTTTTATCTATGAAGATGCAATAACAAGATTAGATCTAGATTAATCATACCGACAAGATGCGGATGTAGTCAATGCAAGACGTATCCCTCCCAAGCGCGAGTATTATTTCTCCTTCTCGCTCCAAGGATCAAAGTATGATCCATCTACCAGTATCCACGCGTACAGTTATTCAATCCGTCACCATTCTGCCATTTAAAGCATTACACAAGTTGTGGAGTAGATCATCCTTTCGGTATAGAGAGAGAGTCAGCACCCAACAAATAAGCATGGGACACCTTGGGGGGTGTCGCCCCTCAAGTATATATAGTAGGAGGGGTGAGGTGCGTCTTGGGAAGGGGGCCAGCCCTTTGGCCACCTCCTCGCCAATAAGGCAGGAGGGGTCGATGCCACCCTCCTCCCCGCCTAAACCCTAACCCTGATCGTCGGTCCCCTTTGGCTTGCCCCCACAAGTAAATTGGCGGCAGCCAAGGAGGCCAAGGCGCCGTCCCTAGTCGGCCTTCTAGGGGCCATGCGACTGCCCCCTTGTGGGTTTTGGCCATGGAAAAAAATAGCACGTTATAGCGGCTAATAGCACGTTATAGCGGCTAATAGCACGCTATAGCGGCTAATAGCACGCTATAGCATTTTGAGAATTGTCACGCTAAATAAATTGTGTACAATGTCTCGTTAATAGCACGCTATAGGGCGGTATAGCACGTTAATAGCGTATTTAAGTCCGACACTTTTTTTTTATATCGCGCTTCCTTGGTTTTAGCCCTTGGGCAGAGCAAGGACCCCTCAGACACCTCTAACGATGTCCGATGTTTTTTTTAATAAATCTCGGAACGACAAATTTCTCCTATAAATATCCCAGAACAATTCCAGTCTCTTTGTTTCGATAACATCGGAACTATTCGGATTACATTATCTCATCCACCTACCATCTGTAACTCTCACAACATATTGAATTACTTTAAGTGTGTGACACAGTAGGTTCGATAATGCACATACACGATCGGAACACTTTCCGAAGAATAACCAACAACGGAACATGGAGGCCAACGATGGTGCATGTGCATACACGGATAAACTTTGAGTGAACCTTGCTTTACTCTAGTGCTAATCTCTTTGCTTCGCGATATTAATGATAAACCGAGGCAAGGCATCGTATCCTCATGATCTAACGCTTTGATCACTATACCCACTATCCTCGTTCCGGTTTCATTCTCTTTTCTCGTTACGTATTCCAGTGTCCCCGTGATCATGATCACAATATGTCTAGCTAGATGAATGGGTGACATAGTAATACCGAGAGGGCCTAGAGAGTATATCTCCATCTCAGGAGAAGCAACATACCAGTTTTGAAAAATCCAAGTTCTCAGACAAACTTTAAGATGTACCCAAAGATCACCATGTAACATTTGATGATAATCAAATCACGCGTGTCAAGCATGAGGTTACTCGATATTCTCATGGTCAAAAGACTTAGACATATGACAATGTCAAGATGATAATGCTAACAACGCATGACGAAACGATCTCATAGCATATCATAGATTTGGGTTGGGTCGGAACCCTTGTTCTTCAGACAATGTGCTCTCATTGTTGTTGGCATCCTTGTTAGTTGTTACTATAACAATGCATATGATTAGGACATGATCACCATACAACACATGAGCTAGTCCTAGAGGCTGGACTAGGAACAACGTTGGTGTTTATCTTTCTACATGTGCTTATGAGTTTTCCTTCGAATCTCTCATTCAATACACACAACATTTGTAGCATAATGAAATAAACATTAATAACAAACATGAAGATATATAATTAATAACATTTATTATAACCTCTAGTGCATATCTCTTTCACTTGTGAGATTCAAAGGATTTACTTAACATAACTCTTTCATAATAGAAATCGGCGCTAACACGCATTTCTTGGAAGATTCTTAGATGTGAGAAATGCAATATCTGTAATATTGTGCAAAAAGTACATGATACTGTGGCAGATATGGACGTTTGGAGTGTTATTGAATATTATTTTTTATTGGACACTTGTGGGTGTTAAATGGATAGCCTGGCTATATTTGATCCCACGGTTGATGGATGTGTCCTTGTGTAGGAACCAAATGCTACATACTTTCGGTCTCTTTTTTTTTGGGTCAAAACTAAGTATGCATATGTGATGAATGAAAACCATCTCTTTGGAATTTTTTAGTTAAAAATTAGAGTTCTTAAGATAATATTTTTGGCTGGTACCTATTGAGGGCTAGTATTAAACGTATGATAACCTTGCAAAGCACATTTGAATGGTTGTAAGAAGTGTTGTACTCCCTCTGTTCCTGAATGTAAGGCGTATAGGTTTTTGAGGAAAATTCCAAAATATAGGGTTTATTGCGATTTATGGACGATTTTACCCATAAAAAACGAGCTTCATTCTCGAACGGAGGGATTTTACGGATTGTTTTCATTTGGTGGATATTAGGGACTCCTCTCTTTTGAACTTTTTTCTGAAACAAATGAGTCCATCGTATGCTAAATACCCATATCTTAATATTCATGCAGAAAACTATACGCTTTACATTCATGAATGGAGGGAGTAATTGTGAGGATGAAGAAGCAGTTCACCACGTATTTATTTCCAATCCATTTGCACCCTTTTTATGGAAAAATTGTGCATATACCATACATTATAGTACCGGCAATTATTATCTCAAATATGTTGGAAACTAGTTGAATGGGGTCGCTCAAATCCGGGTTGATTGTGTGCTTTAGTGTTGTCTATGTGCGATTTTCATAATGATTATGTGTTCAACAAATATAGATTTTACAGCCTTTTGTAGGTTATATACAAAGCTACCCACTAGATACGTATGTGGTGCCCACTTCGACAAGTAAAGGTGTGGGAGTTGCAATTTGAAGATGGTAGCACCAGCTATATCTTCAACTGATGTGGATGACAATCAAACAATAAGATTAGTGCAGCATATGTGTGACATATAATTCAAAATATTATTATACGTCACACTTTGTCCGTATATGCATGATGCTAGCAACAAACGTGAGAAACAACAGGGCTACATTAGCCTAAATTATCGGTTTAGAAGAGACATGTAAATCGAACAATTATAATAGTTCAGGTGTGTGTTCTAACCAGTTTTAGGGTTGCAAGTTAAACTCAACTGATAGTTCGGTTTTAGAAAGTGCACTTTTCGCACTGATTCATATATAGTGCTAGAAACCGGTTGAAATTCAGGTGTGTGTTCTAACTAGGTTTAGGGTTGCAAGTTGAACTCGACCAATAGTTCGGCTTTAGAAAGTGCACTTTTTGAACTGATTCATCATGCTACAACCGACTGGAACTCAAGTAGATACTTAACTGTCACAACAAAGATTAAGTCTCAATCCAACCTCAAGAAACATGTGCATCATCCAGATACTTCTAGATATATCAGCAGGAACAATACGATCCGACTTCATAATTTTCATAACCAAGTTGGTAGGATTTGCACAAAACAAATGTTACTACGAAGTATTTCGGAGTTGTGATATTCCTAAAATATTAATTTGGTGTCATAATTGCTGGTATATTTTTCCATAAAGTTGGTCAAATTTTAATAGGTTTGACTTAGAACAAAAGTTAGAAGTACACTTATGCGCAGATGGAGGGAATACATCCGTTTACATGCCATTTTGAACATTAGCAGACTTTGCTTTTCAACATTCAACATTTACATGAATAATTAGCACAAAAACAATTATAATTGAGTGATCCAGAATACACCATTTTTTTTGACGTGAGAATACACCATTTTTGCAAGCACGGGGTTGTTTGGCCTTTTAACCAAAAAATGAACCAGGTGGCACTTTTTTTTTTGCGGGGAAATCGATCCAGGTGGCACTTGAAAAAGTGGTTTCAACACCCGGTAGCCCGTATAGACATCCAGGTGGCCCCGAAAAACATATACTCCGTACGACGTATAGTACTCCGTGAGTAAGTAAAAAAAAGGACATACACATGGCACGATGGCAAGAATAGCAGGGGACGGTGGGTTTCCCAGCATTGTCCAATTGGCGAGTGGTGATGGACAAATGAGAGGAGAGAGAGGGGGTGGGAGTAATAAAAGGAAACGCGACCGGACAAATGAAAACAAACCAACAAAGCAAGAAGAGGAGGAAATAGAAGGAAAGAGGGGGAGGGAGGCCACCAAAGGCAACGCAGCAACCAAAGGGGGAAGAGGAAGGGCGAGGAAGACCGACCGCGTCGTGTTCCTCGTCCCGCCTCCTCTCCTCTCCATCCCCTTCGCATTGCTCCTGAATTCCGACCTTGATCAAGAAGAGGAACGAAGGCAAGGTACATACTACCCGCCTCTGCTCCTGTTCTTTTCATCGCGCGTTCGTACTGGTGGATTCTTTCGGTTCCTATCGCATGGGCGACGGCCCTTCGATTCAAGATTTGGTCGTATTCTTTTTCCCTTTCTCGGATGTACGTTATTTTTATTCGTTTGGGCGATCAACCCTTGACGTGGCCGGCGAAGATAAATCATGGAAAGGAACCGTCCGGTTCGTGAAACGGTGCAACAAAAGAATTCCCCCAAGAACGAGAGTCCCCTATTTGGCGGTTTCACAATTCGATTTTTTTATTATTGTTAATCGCATCGCGAATGCTGCGCGTATTGTGATTGGTGGATGACGATTTCTCCAAGAACAGTCTATGTTCGATTTATTTTGCTTGGCCAAGAATTAAGAAATGGGCAGAGAAATAGCATCAGGTTCCGTGTTCTGAAAGCAATAGTATTATGTTTTATCGCTGGGTTGGAAGGATTTAATGTCAGATTCACGCAATCGGTGCATGTTTGATTCACGCAACCTACTTTGCTTATCTGGATGTAATAATGGAGATAGCGTGCTGCAAATTTATGATTTTTATTTTTCCTGATTTTAGGGAGCGATGGGGTGTTTTTCATGCTGCGGAGCCGATGATGTTGGCAAGAAGAAGAAGCGCGATGACCCTTATGTTCCGGTCCCTGCCCCAGGTTGCTAATTCTCTCTTTGTTTCAGCACATATTGCTCATGGTTGCAAAAAACTGCTTTGTAGTGATGCTCAGCTTGAATCAAATTGCCTGTTCGTTTGTCGATTTAGTAGTTAAGTGTTGATCATTCCTCTTGTTGACTGCGCAATGGAAAAGAATGCATGTTGTTTGTCATCCGAAATGTGCAAAGAATTCTTTTGCATGACAAATACAATTACCAGCTTCCAGATAGTTAAAAAAAAGTAAACTCCATTGTGGACCATGTAATGGCAAAAAGAGACGTGTTGAACCCGGTCCAAATTTAGAAGTAATAACAGTACAAATTGTATCACATTTACCAAGGAAAATCCACAAACTTACAGGTTGAACCAGATTCAAGATAGGATTTCTAATGTAAAATGTGATGCATATTTTAAAATCTGATACTTGTAAATCTACTCCCAAGATATAGGGGAAGAAGTGCCTACCAAAGCTAGATGGAATACTTAACTGGTTACATAAAGTGGTACACATGTTGTCAAATTTTTTTCCAGCTCCAGGTCTTGTCTGCAAAATACTGCATCTGTCGTTAACAAATTCTTCATTAGAAACATGTTGTTAACAACTCTGGTCTACACTCAAGTTTCTATTTAAGCAACCAGGTACATCACTAGAGAACTCAAAAGTCGAAATTCAAGCAAGTCAAACTTTATGAAACCTATGGGTTTTTTCTCCTAATAGTTTATCATTTAAGGTTGACATGGGAAAATCTTTTTTATCTCAGCATTAGAGTTGATGGGTCCTACAAAAATCAAGCTAATCAATGATCTCTGGTCGAACCAGCTTGTTACTTCGAAAACTTTCCTACTGCTTGTAGCTACCAGTCTTCTTGACTGTGCTCTTGTGGGTCTGTACCCGGTGGCACAAGCCACAGAAAACGTATTGGCACAACATAATATGGTTTATAGTCATCTCTTAGGTATATTTTTATCCAGCGCAGATCTAAAAATTTGGCGTTCGTGCATTCACAAATTTTGCAAATGCACCTTGTTTGTCAATATATGCGTACTTCTTGTACCAAAATGTGCCTCTGAAAAGTGAAAACAAGAATTAGCTGAGCACTTTAATTTATTTTTGTTTTTGTATAAATCTCTTTAAATGCAGGAGGTAACTATGGATATAACCGAGGTCCAGCCCCTACCCATGCTGTCCGTACCAGCAGACCTCAGCCAATCGAAGTACCAGCCATTCCCCTAGACGAAATGAAGGAAATAACCAAGAACTTCAGCAGTGATGCTCTTATAGGAGAGGGCTCGTATGCGAGAGTTTTCTTTGCTGTACTGAAAGATGGCAAGAAATCAGCGGTGAAGAGGCTCGACTCTAGCAAACAGCCTGACCAAGAATTCCTTGCGCAGGTTCAAACCCTCATTTCTTGTCACATAATCTCTTTTCACATAGATGCCCCCAACGGACTGCTGTTTCACTTCCATTTGTGTTGCAGGTGTCGGCTGTTTCAAGACTCAAGCATGATAATGTTATCCAACTTCTCGGGTACTGTGCTGTAGGGAGCACCCGTCTTCTTGCTTATGAGTATGCCACAAGGGGCTCCTTGCATGATATTCTCCATGGTGAGGAACAATAATTTAGCCTTCTACTGCATGACATTATGCGTGATGATATATGATATCATTTTTAGTCCACCCCATTTCAGTCAGTAATACAAGAGTTATTCAGCTTCTCTAGCAAAACTGATGTATCTATGGTTCATGGTCACAGGTAAAAAGGGTGTCAAGGGATCCCAGCCAGGACCAGTCTTATCATGGATGCAGCGGGCAAGGATCGCCGTAAGCGCCGCAAGAGGTCTGGAATTCCTCCACGAGAAGGCAGAGCCACGTGTCGTCCACCGTGATATCAAGTCCAGCAACATAATGCTCTTTGACAACGACGTTGCAAAACTAGGAGACTTTGATGTCTCCAATCAGGCCCCTGACATGGCTGCGCGCCTTCACTCCACGCGTGTTCTTGGCACCTTTGGTTATCATGCTCCCGAGTATGCAGTCAATCAGTTTCAGTGCTTGTAGACTAAGATAGGAAAAAAAATGGCATGGCCCCTCATACTTGCTGGTTTCTGTCAGGTATGCGATGACTGGGCAGCTTAGCGCGAAGAGCGATGTGTACAGCTTCGGAGTCGTGTTGTTGGAGCTTTTAACTGGTCGCAAACCAGTTGATCATACACTTCCCCGTGGGCAGCAGAGCCTCGTGACATGGGTATATATGGAGCATTTTCAAATTCTTTTGGTTCCTGACAGGATTGGGCAAAAGACCAACTTGTTTGCTATGTGCAGGCTACACCAAGGCTAAGTGAAGACAAGGTGAGGCAATGTGTGGATCCAAGGCTTGGAGTGGAATACCCTCCAAAGGCTGTCGCCAAGGTAAATAGACAATGCTGTTATGCTTACTAAGTTACTATCAAGCAATGGCTGGTCGTTTTCTCACATATCACGTTAATGTTATGACGACCAACAACCTTTGTCTCTTGTGGTTGGTTCTTAAACTGGTTACACTCCCCTTGTTGCAAACAGATGGCTGCCGTGGCTGCCTTGTGCGTGCAGTACGAGGGGGATTTCCGGCCCAACATGAGCATCGTCGTCAAGGCTCTGGCCCCGCTGCTGCACACTCGGTCAAGCAATCGGCCCGCCGCCTCAGCCTCCACGGCTGCCGTCGAGTGAGCTCCGACCAACTGCATGTGCTGTGATTCTTTTTCGACACGACGAGCTTGTGATGTTCAGGGCTTTCCCCCATTGGATCATGTTGGGTGGTCGGGGTGATGTTGTACATTCTGAGGGTGGTGTGGTGTGGTGTGGTGGGATTTTCTTCTTCCCTGGGCGGGGGACCTGTGCTGCTGTACAATCGTGGGCAGGCAAGACCTGCATGTGTGTGGCCTCTCGACCTCTCAGCGAGCAATACACTTGTTGTTTCACTGAAAAACTATCATTCACAGATTATGTGGTTCGTCCAATACTACAACTGTACACACTGCTAACAACTCACATCAGCAAACTGTCAGGATCACTGCTGTAAGTACAGATAAACTGTTAAGTAGAAAACCATTACCCTCTCTACAAATAAATCATACACAAACTGTTACAACCAAGAAAAACAATAAGCTCTTCTGTGTTGAAAGCTTTCAGCGCCTTTCGTTACCAATTCCTCAGCAATGTGAAATCAGGGTATGACGGCCCTTAACGGACCGAAGAAATGTGATAGGAGGGAACTCCTATGAGCTCATTTCATTTCGAAGACGAGGCTCTGCTCCTGCTCGGTTTGGAATCTGGGTTGTCGCTCTTGTCCGTGTCCGAGTTGTCCCTTTGGGAATCCATTTCGGTGCTCCCTCCGCGGGTGTGCCTGGATCTCCTGTCCTGTTCATACATAAGTTTTCAACTTTCATTAGGACAATGAATCAACCGTCAGTTAACATATACCAGACTTGTAAGACTGATTAGTCTCTGTCACACATACAGAATTTCAGATAAAATTTTCGAAAGATAGCATGACTGAACATGTACAGGCATGAAGTAAACAATGATCATTTTGATTTTGTTGTCATAAAGAATACATACCCCACGAGGAATTGGGTCATCTGACTCCAGCATCCGCACAACTTGACCCATCTTCGGTCTCTTTTCTGAATCCGGATCCACACACCTCAAAGCTGTTAAAAGTGCACGCTTGAGAGCTCTAGTCGAAGGCCGTGTCTCTACGGTGGGATCCACCACTTCGTCTGAGCGCCTGCTAGCAACCATCATTTTTAGCCAGTCAACCAGATTTACCTGCAAATGGCACAACATCATGTGTTGAGTTAGAAAAGCAAATTGAATTGGGTGTTTATATTGAAGAAACAATGGAAGACAGTAAATTTCACAGCAAACAGATAATTATGACTTATGAGCATTTTATTTTGTAGCATCGTAAGTGGCCAGTGGTATCATTAAAAAAGAAGTGGCCAGTGGTACTTTATCCTACAATGGCCAAGTTATGCCCTTTTCAGACGAAAACGTAGACACATAAGCACGCACACTGCAACGTGTGCACTAACACGTCCGAGTCGCCCCCTAGCACTCGCCTATAATGTACTAAGGCTGAGGATAAATCCTTGACCTCATGGTAGATAGAATTGTACTCTCAAGGCTCTGAACGGCACAGTTATGCTATTTATGCACACTCCATCGACTCGTAACGGATAATATGTATTATCCAGTATCCATAATCAGAATAAAAAAGGATGCACTAAGCAAAATCTGCAACTAGATCAAAGGGATATGGATACAAATGAGTTACCGCAAATTGTGTCGGATACGGACAGAAATACAGAATAATATCCGCATTCTTACTTGCTTAGTGGAATTCCCATTTGACCTCTGATTTTTGGAAACAAGATTATGTTAGGTTGTTTCGACGAAGCAGATATCAATATGGCCTCAAGTTTACCATTTGATCAAGTTTTTTTTATCTCCGAGGAAGTTATAGGATATTCACTTTCACTCTAATAGAATTAAGCAGACGTTCGGTTCGTATGCATATTCCAACACTATCCATTTTTTATTTACATTCAGTAATATTGGTATTTGTATTCGTATCTGAATAAAGAAAACAGAAACGACAGTGGAAAGAGAACTATCCAATCCGTACCCTTAATAATTACTCTAGTTTTATGCTGGTATTATCAAGCCAATAGTTGCCAAGTTGCCATAAGTCCCTGAGACGATATACCATGCCTCAGAACATGATCTGACAGGTTAGCACAACAATCTACATGAATGCTTCTAGCTTTTCCGACTCAGGGACAGCTTGGATGTAGTGTCATACTTCGTAGTTAGACAGTGCTGAAGATTTTCAGACGCCAGAAATTGTAAATGACAAAGCTAGGACTCTAAAATATATGTGAAAAAACAATGTTCTAATGTCAATTATGTGAAAGCAACGGCAAGTCACAATATGTCAATCTCCAAGGCCAATCGGCGATGTCATGGGGGCATGTGGTGTGGCTAAAGAAGCCAGAGAGTAGTGCAGCCACTCTATTTGTTGACTAATGTTCATATAGGAAGTGGTGGCATGTTTTAATCCATTGCATCCTAATGTTATATAAATCACGCAGAACACAACTTCTTGTACAGAATAATTTCAAAACCAGTAGTATGCATTCCAAGTCCTAATCGAAACAAATTAAACTTGGAGTAGGATTCAATTCGAGATAAGAAGCATCCTAAGGCTGAGGATAAATCCGTGACCTCATGGTAGATAAATATGTATTCTCAAGGCTCTGAATAGCCAAGTTATGCTATTTATGCATAGATCCACGTTCCACAGTTTTAGTTCCGCTATAGTGCTGATTCGGAGGGCTGCAGGCTGCAGCTATTTGGGATAGCCCTCTAATTAAAAAATTTGGACCTTGAGACATTGTACTGTTCCTCGAAACATTATCTGACAGCTTAGCAAAACAATCTACATCAATGTTTGTAGCTTTTCCAACTCAACGAAAGCTTGGTTGTAATGTCATGATTCGTAGTTACATGGTATTGAAGATGTTCAGATGTCAGGTATGTAAATGACAAAGCAAGGATCTCTAAAATAAATGTGTAAAATCAATGTTCTGATGCCAATTATGTGGAAGCAACGGAGAATCACAATGTGTCAATCTGTAGGGCAGTCAACAATGTCATGGGGACATGTGTTGTGGCTAAAGAGGCCAGAACAATAGTAGTGCAACTGCAACCAATCTATTGTTGACCAATGTTCATATAGGAAGTGGTGCGAGTGCGATGTATCTTAACATTGCATCCTAATATTATATAAAATCACACAGAACACAACTGCATGTATAGAATAATTTGCAGGTCATCATTAAGCATTCCAAGTCCTAATAGACACATATTAAAGTTGAAGTGGGATTCAATTCGAGATATTAAGCATCCTAATGTTGCCGCGCAATCCTATCTTGGCACTTGATAACACGAGCAAGGAGAATGCATCAGACATGTAGATTAGTCTCAAACAAATAATTTTCGCCACTCCAGTATACCTCATTTGCCGGGCGACCATAGTCAACAGGATCCCTCCCTGTGATTGCCTCTAGAATAACAACTCCAAAGCTGTAAATGTCACTTTTCTCATTCAACAGTCCAGTGTTTGCATATTCTGGTGCCACATAGCTGCCATGAGCAATTGCAACACATTATTAACTAGCACTAACATAGTGTAACTGTACTTGGATCACGACTTGGCGGTTGCACAACATACCCAAAGGTTCCCATAACCCGAGTAGTTACGTGACTCTTGCCAGCACCAAGAAGCTTGGCTAAACCAAAATCTGATACTTTAGCGTCGAAATCATCATCAATCAAAATATTGCTGGATTTGATATCACGGTGCACAACTTTCGGTTCAATCGCCTCATGCAAGTAAGCAAGCCTGCAAAGAGGTACCGACAATTCTTTCTTCAGTTCAAGCATTCACATGCTAATTCAGTAACGAGGAAGAATAGTTGAATTGACATGATATTAGGTATTTATTCAGCTTAAGTTCTGTTATACTCACTTCCAACATGAAGGACATTATGTTATAGAGAAATTAATATTTAATATAGCATAATTAGCTCCAGGTAGAAATAGGATGCGACCTTATGATTGGATTATCCGAAGATGGACTGACAATATAAAGAATAAATGACACGAGATTGGCCAAAGAAAGAGCATTTCCAGGAAGAACTCACGCTTTAGCTGTCCCAAGAAGAATCTTTATACGGGCCTCCCATGTAAGGGAGCCACGGTGACTCATAGCTCCATGAAGCCATTGCTCTAGGTTTCCATTGTTCACATACTCATAGACAAGTATCCTGAAAAGGTCACTTGAAGTTAGGAATGATGTCCAAGAATTCCACACAATTATTGCAGTTAAACGACTTATTTCTGCTGAGCATTGAAGGTAATACATGTGCCAAGGTTATATGACCAATGTTGATGGAGGTATAACAGGAATATGACAAGGACAGTACAAGTACCTCTGAGTACCCTCCACACAGTAACCAAGAAGCCGGACTAAGTTCTTGTGGCGAACATGACCAATAGCCTCAACTTCTACTCTGAATTCCTTCTCAGCTTGCCCTCTTAAAGATCATAGGACACCATTTGGAAAAGAAAAAAAAGCTCAATACAATGCAGGATAATCTGTTATGGAAGACAATATATGGACAGTGTAAACAGGCAGGTCAAATTGTGATAAGTAAGGCAAGTCTTACAGGTTATTGAGAAGCCTCTTAACAGCAACAGGAGTGCCATTGACGATCTCTCCACGATAAACTACACCATATCCACCCTCGCCAATAATGTTATCCTTTGAAAAACGGTTAGTGGCCAGTTCCAAATCCCTCAAAGTAAACCAATGGCCCCATCCCAGGTAGGAGAACTCTGGCAGGCCAACCAAAGGTGAAGGAGCAGTTATTCCATGGTTTGACCCTTGCCGGAAAGTTCCTGACCCTCCTTCTTCAGCTGACTGAAATCCTGCATCCTTGTCCATGTAACGGAATGATCCGGAGTGGCTCTCATCCCCACGTCTCGATTTGCTTACACCCAAATGGGCCATGACCTTGTCAGGTTCCCGGTCAGTAGCCTTGTCTTGGATCGTTAGCAGGACTCCATCATGTGTCCCATATTCGCTTGCCGAGACTTGCTCCACCCTGACTTCCTTGATTTCCTTGGAAATGGCAGGGATTTGGGTGATTGGAATATTTGCAGATGCTCGTCTGGTCCTCTTCCTACTCCGCGTAGTGAGCCAGACTGTCAGAAAGAAGACTACCACCATGAACACTCCCAAGGCAATGCATACAACCTCCCATACTTTGAGATGCAAGGGGCCAGTTGGCTGGGAGAGATGATCTTGCAGAGTAGGGGACGACGAAGGCGCATCCATCTTGGACTGTCAGCGTCCTGATCCTACATACAAGCAAAAGTGTTAGCTGCCCATCTTGCTCATCTCCACATAGCACACAATGCAGGCAATGCTATCGCGCTAAACACGGCTGCTAACTAAACGCAACTGCGGGCGTCTACATCCATGGTACAAGCGCATAATAATAATAATAGACTGTTTCTTGAAGTAAATAGCGGCCATTAAGATTGCTGGTACATAATCTAGGGCTGGAAGGCAAGGAAAGACATGGTGTTACTCCTCTAATGCTGTACAAGGGGAATAAATTCCTGTGATGGTGACTGATCGCAGTACCGACACACACACAAGGATCAACAGCTAGCGCATTTAATCTCCCTTATGTTTTCCGCCGTGGAGGGAAGTGCGGCTGGATAATCGCGTTTTACACGTGAAGCAATCCACAGCAAAACTAGCATGGAGTACTAACTGGTAATAGTAACCAAGCAGCTAGGTTGGAGAAACTTTCACATCTCAACGGTGTGACCAACAGGGAAAGAAAAGCTCCTTCAATTTTCAGTTCTTTCTTTCCTAGCTCGGTTTTTTATGGTAATTTACCGACAATTCTGCCAAATAACTCTCTACACACGAACCCTTCTTTTCTGAAAAATCTTTTTGCTTGCGAGATTCTTTTCTGGAAATTCAACCAACCAGGAAAAGCATTCGCCCAAGAAAGGCAAGGCCAGCTGCAAGAACAGAGCCGACGAGCAGCACGAGATCCAAAACAAGAAAGCACACGAAACATCGGCGCATTGCAGCAGCTGGCGAGAACAGGAACAAGTAGAGCGCCCACCTGCGAGATCTCCAGATCTCCTCCTCCGCCTCCTCGGCAAATTAAACCACCACGCACAAAACAGCGGAGACGGATCAGCTCACAGCAGCAGCAGCAGCAGCTACTTCACCCGACATAGGAAGAGCAAGAAACAGGGCGATGCTACCCGCCGGATGAATCCGGTAAGCAAAGACAGAAATGTCGCCTTTATTCCTTCAGATTTGAAGAGGGGGGAGAGGAAAGGAGGGAGGTTGGTAAGTGGTATGTGTGGAGTATTTCGCGTGCTTGCTTCGCTCTGCGCTTTTGTTTCCAGAGAAACGCAAATGGTGAGGGGAGAGGAGCTGGCTGTGGTGGAGTGCTAGGAGGTGGTAGAAGCGGCAGTAGGAAGGAGTGACTGGGTGCTTTTTTTCCTTTGTTTTACTAGGGAACAGTAGCGTTTAGCAACGGGTCAGGAGCCCGTTACAAGATGTGCGGCTTATATTATACGGAGTAAAAAACAAAGTGCGGTTTATTTAGAGCGTCTCCAACGGACCCGTAATTTCCATTAGGGCATCTCCAGCCATGCCCCAAGAAACTACAGGACACTTTTTGGGCTAAGGGCATCTCCAGCCGTTTGGCCCCCCAGGGTCCAAAACGGCGTTTTTTTTGGGCCGCCGCGGCGCCAAACGGCGCGAATCAGGATCCTGTGGGGGCGCGTTTTCCAGCCATGAAACCCAGGCCGCCCCCCCAGCCGGCGATTCGGCCGTATTTCGGCATAAACTAGGCCGGCCCTTTTTGGCATACAAATTCACACATATAAATAGTTTAACATACAAATGCACACACAAATAAATAGTTTAACATACAAATTCACACATATAAATAGTTTAACATACAAATCCACACACAAATAAATAGTTTAACATACAAATTCACAGACAAATAAATAGTTCAACAATGCAAGCAAATAGAACAAATCGTACTAGGCATTGGCATCGCCATTATCGACATTGCCATTGCCCTTGCGCGTCCACAAGTGCTGCACCAGATCATTCTGTAGAGCTAGATGTGTTCCAGCATCTCGAATCTCCCGGCGCGTGGTGAGGAAGGCTGTCCATGATGCCGGCACCTGGTGATCAACCTCTGCAAGAGGACCCTGACGGTAGTATGGTGCACTTGCCTCACTGTCAGGCACCGGGTGATCCCGCTCACTCTCAATGATCATGTTGTGCAAGATCACACAACACTGCATCACCTCCCACATGTTGGACTTCGACCAAGTCATAGCTGGGTACCGGACAACAGCGAATCGAGACTGCAGCGCGCCAAATGCCCGCTCAACATCCTTTCTGCAAGCCTCTTGGCACTTGGAAAACCAAGCCTTCGCGCTTCCTGGCACAGAGTTGGAGATGCTCTTCACAAATGTTGCCCACTTCGGGTAGATGCCATCTGCAAGATAGTAGCCCTTTGTGTACTGGTGCCCATTGATCTCGTAGTTCACAGGGGGAGCATGGCCTTCGACAAGCTCGGCAAAGACATCCGAGCACTGCAAGACATTGATGTCGTTGTGAGTTCCTGGCATACCAAAGAATGAATGCCAAATCCATAGATCATATGAAGCCACGGCCTCCAGAATCACCGAGCACTCTCCTTCCTTTCCCTTGTACATCCCCTGCCAATCAAATGGACAGTTCTTCCATGCCCAATGCATGCAGTCGATACTACCAAGCATCCCAGGAAAGCCTCTTGCTTCATTCTCTGCGAGAAGGCGAGCAGTGTCTTCCTCATTGGGTGATCGCAAGTATTTTGGCCCAAACACTGCCACCACTGCCCGGCAGAACTTGTTCAAGCACTCAATGGCCGTGGACTCGCTCATGCGCAGATAGTCATCATGTGCATCAGCGGGAGCACCATACGCAAGCAACCTCATGGCCATCGTGCACTTCTGAATTGACGTAAAGCCTACCGTGCCGGTGCAGTCCTTCTTCAATTTGAAGTAGGTGTCGAACTCCGGATGGCATGCATGATCTGGAGGAAGAGCTTGCGGTTCATCCTGAAACGGCGCCAGAACACCTTCTCGTCCTGCGTAGGATCATCGGCGAAGTAGTCGGAGTAGAGGATGCAGTACCCCTCGTACCGCTGCCTCGGCTTGCTCTTGCGGCGGCCGCGCGTCGATCCAACGCGCCGCGGCCCCGCCTCGTTGGCGAGCAAGCCGCCGAGGCAAGCCAAGATCAGCAGGTGTTCTTCGTCGTCGATGGCGGCCTGATCTTCCTCGTCGAAGAGCTCGGCGAGCATCTCCTCCGTGTCGGAGTCCATGGCTGGGTCGGGCGGAACGCCGAACACCTTGCGTGCAGGGTGGACGGGTTTCGCCCCGAGAATCTCCCCGGTGGCTAGATCGCGGCGGAGGGAGTGGGCGACGCCGGCGGCGTCGCGGGGCTGGACGGCGGGTTTCCTAGCTGCTTGTGTGCGGCGGCGCAAGGAGGGGTGGTGGCGGCGACGGGATGGCGACGGCGAGACGGGCAGAGGGAAATGCGAGCGGGGGTGGGCGACAATGCGTTGTCTCGCCGACAGCGCTGTCCCACGCGTGCTTTTCCTTCCGCCGGCCCCCCCAGGCCGAACCCAGTGGGCTGGGTTTCGCCTGGGGGCGCCGGCGCTAATTTCCGCCGAAACGGCGCTATTTGGGCTTCTGGGGGGCCGGCTGGTGGAAAAAAACGGCGCTATTCGCCCAAAACGGCGCTATTTAGCGTCCTGGGGGGGTGCTGGGGGGGCGACTGGAGATGCCCTAAAAAGCGTCGAAATCTCTCAGCCGTGTCCTCAGGAGTTTAAATAGCGCCGTTTTGGACGAAAATAGCGCCGGCGCCCCCAGCCCAAACCGAGCGCGCTGGGCAGCTAGGGGCGCCGGCGTTATTGTTTGCATGCAAGTAGGCCCACAGTCAGCCTCTCAGCTCCCTCACTCTCCTCTATTTCCTCAGGGCCCACCATGTGCTTCTTCTCTCTCTCCTTTTCCTCCACCCACGCACGGAAGAAGGCAGGGCCGCGCCGAGCTCGTGCCACCGTCCGGCTCGCCGCCCCTCTGCCCTCATCGAGCTTGCCGGCCCTGCCTTCTTCGTCGTTCTGGGCCGACAGCGGAGGAACTCGGGGGTCGAGCGCGCCGTGGTGGTGGAGTCGCTCCCGGTGTTCCGCTTCGGCGCGCTGAAAGGGCAGAAGGCCGGGCTCGAGTCGCCGTCTGCCTGGGGCGGTTCGAGCCGGCGGAGGCGCTGCGGCTGCTGCCCAAGTGCCGCCACGGCCCACGAGTTCCACGTCGAGTGCGTGGATACGTGGCTCGACGCGCACTCCACCTGCCCGCTCTGCCGCTCCCGCGTCGACCCGGAGGACGTGCTGCTCCTGCCCGAGCCACCCTAGCCGTCGACAACGGGGCCTCCCGACCCGCCGGAGCAGAAAGCTGCCCCTGCCGCTGCGACGACCAAGGACAAGGACGCAACTCCTGCGCATGCTCCATCTCCGGCGTGGAAGATCTTCTCCGGCCGGCACTCGACGGGGTCAGTGCGGTGCCGGGGCGGGTGGGCCCGACGTCCCGCCGTTCGGCCGATCTGGAGGCAGGAGCCGGCGGTGCGGCCGTGGTCGGCTGCTTCGACATCGCGGCGAATGTGAGGAAGGACTGGGTGCTGCTGGTCGAACCCGCGGCCGCGGTGGCGGAGTCCGATCCGGAGGCGTTCGACCGGCGTTTCAGACACCGCATCCTGGTGAGCACCGCCTGCAGCTGCGACGACGAGACCTCGCCGGCGGCAAAGCAGCGGTGGAGCGAGGTGCGGCCGTCCGATCTGATGTTCGTGCGTTCGGAGATGCTCGTAACGGAGTCCACCAGGGTGCCGTTCTGGGCGGCGTCGAGGAGGGCCCCTAACAGCAGCTACGCCGGCGCGCCGGGCGTCGACGAGGGCGGCGAACTCGCCCGGGAGGCGCGCTGCGGTGGCCGGGCCGTGGATGCGCACGGGGACGGCGGGGAGCAGGACGCCGGTGGAGAGGACGGGGCACGCCCACAGCCTGTTTGTTGTAATGATAGGCAACATTGGACTGAAGAAAAAGGAAAAAGCCTAGGTATGTGGGGGAGGGCTGGGAAAAATCACACCCCAGGACGTCAATTTGCGCCGGCGCAACCTCGGCCGGATGAAAAGGTGCTCCTGGGGGCTCCAACGGCTGGAGATGCCCTTAGAGCATCTCTATCAGATATTCTTAAGAACCTAAACCAATTTTAAGGGTTTAAAATGGGCGTGCCAGAACAAATCCTGCAAATTGAACCTTACTTCGAACAAAAGATGTCCGCGCTAAATTCAGATAAAGCACTTCATTTAGTTAACAGTAGTTCGATCATACACACATAATTTTTTTCTTCTAGGGCTAGATCTACGTTAACCTAACTCTAAACCTAACCCTAGTCTATGCAAAAGGAGCTCGGTGAACACCTCACCGGGCCTACCTTGCCGGCGGGGCGGCGTCGCTCACTCGTCATCGGAGGAGGCGGGGATGTTGAAGAAATTTTGAGCTGGCGCGCCGACTCCAGGCGCCATTCCCGCTCCCGTGTGGGCGTGCTCCTCCTCCTGCCAGCTAACACGCACCAGGAGGTCGGCGTTGTAGGCTTCGACCTGGGCCTCGTAGCGACAGTGCTTCTTCACGCGGTGGTGCTCCGAGCGCACCAATTTGGCCTCGACGAGCTTGTCGAGCTCGTCGTAGTCTTCGATGTCGAGCAGGTCCTCGTTGCCGCTCTCCTCCGTTTCGACATTGCTCTCCTCCTCCATCGCGCACTCCGGCAGCGCAGGCGATCGAGCTCGCACGACCCCGTGGGAGCTCCCGGCCTCGGTGTCATGCGTGTCGCAGCCAAGCCGCGCCACGCCCACTGGTGGCGACGCGACATGGGGCCGCGGTTGCGGCCCTGCTCCAACCACGTCGTGCACCTCCTCTCCTCCTCCGCTACGAAAATCGGAGGTGGCGCAGCATGGCCACGACGGGCGGCAATCTGGGCCCTAGCGTGGCCGCGGGTGTTGTTCACGGGCCACATAGTGCATTGGAGAAGAAGGGGGAGGAGTTGCGGTGGTTTGGCCGGAATCGCTCGCCGGAGGAGGGAGAAACGTACAACGACGGCGAGGGTTTGCGCTAGGGGAAATGAAGGGTGAAAACCCTATTTCCGCCCGGAACCCGTACATATAATGGCCATGCGGGTCGATTTACGGGCCTCCATGAAAATGTTTAAGGGCCTGCCCTTTTACGGTTTCTGGTCGAGTCGCGAAAATGGGCCAAACCTTAAATCTGTCGAAATTTTAAGGGTTTGCCCTTTTTAAGGGCTCTGCTTGAGATGCTCTTATACGTCGTGTGGACAGCCTTGACATGTTCACATAGAAAACGCCATCCAATCGGACCCTCTACGTAACCCAAATATTCACATTGTCTGGTACCCATCATATACCCAGACCATACATGGGGGAAGATTTGGGGTTGCTCAGACACGTCCGAATACGGTCATCACGTTGGATCCGACCTAGGATGGCATAGTCCGACATAGATACCCACTAGAAGAAAATTTTGTCATAGACCACGATTTTCCGCATCGTCCGTGGTGTATCGCTATCAACCACGGACTTTTGCATTTTTTTTCCGTGGTTGATGGCGTCGATAGAACACGATTTTCCAAAATCGTGGTCTGTCTATGATCGGCCGGATGCTTGTTCTGGCACCGATAGCCCGCGATCTACCCAATTTTTCATGGTTAGAAGCTACGTTTTCGATTGCGCGTGCGACTTTGACTCTGATCGACACCCCCGCGGTCATATGAAGATCGTGGCTCCACCATGTCAGTGACTCAGAAATACTGTTGATCGATTCTGTTGTCTGAATTTTCGGTTTCTACGTGACTTGAAGGATGCGGTGGCTCCACCATGTCAGTGACTCAGAATACTGTTGATAGATTTTGCTTGTTGTTTTTTCGGTTGCTCTGTTACTCGAAGGCTCCACCCCCATGTCAATGACTCAGAATACTGTTGATCGATTTAAATGACTTTTTTCTTATTCCGTTGCTACATTACTCGATGGTTGCGCGTGATGCAGTTGTAGCCGGTGTCTCCCACAATCAGAACCTTGCAATCCACGGGTGGCATCATCACCTCATTTGTCAGCTTCGCCTCTCCCACAATGAGACGTTGCCCCACCCATGTAAGGATTTCCTTTACTCGATCAAGGTCCTCAAGATTGTTAACGAGCGTCTGGGTTTGCCGCCTCCCCTTGTCTATATATGCATTCCGGGTCGGTTAATGACTGGTGGGAGCGCATGCTGGCGGAACCCTCGACCGTCAAATCTCGCGTCTGAAACGGTCATTTAATCTACACCATCTCCCGCATTTGGAAATAGAAAAAAAGAAACAAGTCTTAAATGGAGAGCGCAAAACTTATCCGGAAGTAGTCGAATTGGTCTTGGTGGAAATCCGGTTGCTCGAGCGGTGTCACGAGTAATCCCCATGTGGCTTAGGGGGTCTTGCTATGGGTTTCCGACATGTAGCACCCTTTTTTTTGCGAGTGAAATATGGAGTTTATTCAGAAGTAACAGAGTTACAATCGGCTAATACAAGATTAGAGATAAAAAAAGGCACTTGATGCACCCAACACCTAGTGCTGTGCTCGGAGCTCCGTAATTAGCCAAGGCATGTACAACCCTATTTTGAGATCTACTCACTTTAACCGGAATAAACTCCCTATCCTCCGTGTGGCACCCTTTTAATATGTTTGTAATTTTTGCCTTCTATTTGAAAGGCAGTGTTCCTGCCGTTTTCTAAAAAAAAATATTGATAATTTGGGAGGCATTTCGAAAGTTTATAATTTAACGTGCAAAAG
The DNA here is from genome assembly GCA_947311845.1 of Poa pratensis. Classification (NCBI taxonomy): domain Eukaryota; kingdom Viridiplantae; phylum Streptophyta; class Magnoliopsida; order Poales; family Poaceae; genus Poa; species Poa pratensis. Next base: position 2,821,553 of record CAMZMU010000088.1, read on the forward strand.
GCTTCCATTTTTATTTGTTCCAACTGGAGCCTTAGACGATCGAACGATTCTTATTTTTTCTTTCTTTTCACAATAACCAGTGACCAAAAAATAAAGTTGCCATGAGAATCTTAATGAATATTTCGGAGACACATTACTATTCTCCTTTCTATGAGGAAAAAACATAACGTGAATGCAATTGCAGACCCATATTTATCAGTTTTTTTACAGGGAAGAAGAAGACGACGAAGAAGAATATATATGAGAGACAAGACGAGTTACAACAGTATGATGTTTCCACTTCTATTCGCTTCAGTTACTGGTGAAAATGACAAGCTCTCTCGTGCGTACAACGATAGTAAAAAAGGCACTATTATGGGGTCTCAATCCAAGCAGCCAAACAAATCATTCGAGCCTGAATTGTAGCTAGCTTCCTGTTTCAGGCTAATATTAGCTAGGCATCACCCAAAAAGAAGCTCTCCATTGCCTTTATAGTAACCATGTGTTCCTTCCTACCCCCTATGGAAATGGATTAATTGACGATACCCTTGTGCAAAACGAGTTACTGAGACGGTGATGTCCTTTAGTTGGAACCAAGTGCCGATGATCGAGTCGGTTAGGCGGTCTATTTTATAGCTGCCAAAAGAGTGTGCTAGCTAGGATGTGGTGCTCGCGTACTGTGTAGAAAAGACCAAGCACCACGAGACGCTTCATTGCTTCCCAACTAATTTTAGGTTTGTCTCTAAAAAAACAAATTTTAGGTTTGAACAGCCTTTCCAGTTGCCAAGTAGTAGTAGCTATAGTATCGAGACACTTGATCGGTTTTTTTTTGCAGAAAATCATGCAGGCATGCATCGTGCTGAATGCGGAAACGGATTTCGCGGTGGCCGGCGGTGTTTGTCCGCGAGCCAAGGCAGGTCAGCCGGCCGGCGGCCCGAGAGTCCGGCACAGCGTCATCGGAGATTATTCGGAGGGGATCGGATGGAGAGGCCGCACCGGACACCTGAAAGCTACGTGCCTTATTACTTGCCCTTTGTTTGCTTCATAACAGTCTTTTCAGTTTGACTGTTGAGTTAGCTCGGACGTTGGTCTCAGCTTTCGCATGCACCTGACCTGGACGGCGCTCCATCCATTGATTCGCTCAGATGATTTTGTTGGGCACATCAGGCAGGCTCGTTCGTTTCCGGGGTCGATGCTAACCCAGCACAGCAGCACCATGGAATGAGATGAGAGGAGGGGAGGCGAGGTGGCCAGTCAGCCAAAGCCAACCTTCGGACGGTGTTTGTACAGCGCAAGCTGTGCTGCATTGCGTGCCTTTCTGGTGCAGGCCGGGTATGTGATTTTTGGACACTCTCTACTAGTCAATTTGTTTATGCATGCATATAGTTCCAGGCTCGCCGGTTTTAGGCTGTGAAGATGCACCAACAATCCATGGTTTCAAGGGTTTCTTTCTCTATAAACGGCGGAAAAGATGGAACACCAAAACAAAGGATGGGTTCCAACTAATATTCACAGGTTCGAAGAAAATATTGGACAACTTTAAACAATCTGAAGCATGCACCTGATTTTAAGAGAGCTTTCACCTAAATATTGGAGTAGTTCCAGCTAAAAAAACATACACAGTTTTTATTGCATGGATCAAAAATTTCGCCCTCGCGAGAAGCCCAAATTCTAGTAAAATACTAAACTGTATAATAAAAGATGTTGAGTAGAGGGAAATTGAATATTTTAGGGGATAATTTTGGATAAATAGGATTCTATAAAATGCAACTACGTGGATATGGCGAGATTGCACTAGCAAGCAAGGTACAAAAAATATAAGCTAGACGTAATCTAATCACAAATAACATAGTGGATAAAAATAACGAAATCTAGAAGGAGATAAGCGTACGGTATTGTATTCTGAAGTTCAGGCCCTTTGGAGGACTCTAATCTCCATCAGAGAGGCCAGGGTTCGTGTTTTTCCTTTTTTTTTTGTTGCTTCAACTTTTTTCGTTTACCCTTTTCAATTTATTTCATTTTTATTATCTATTTAATAAGTTTTTGTGTTCTTTTAAATTTACTATGTTCCCTTTGTTTTTTTTTGCTTTAATATATAAAAGCGATCTAAACATACATATACATAAATTTTGATACATATGAAAAATGTCTTCATGCCATGAACATATTTTTTTATCTATATGAACATTTTTTATATATAGGAACCTCTTTATATAACACATGAACATTTTTATACATGTGAACATTTATTTAATAGATATATGAATGTCCATTTTAATATTGGTTAACATTATATTTTTTACAACACACACATGTTTCCTATTATTAAATCACTTTGTAAATAATAAGTGAATATAATTGCTTGGTTTATAGTAAACAAAATAAAACAGTATATATTAATGGGCCGCACCAAGCGCGGCCCATTAATACTTTCTTCAGACGAGCAACGTCTATTTACCGCTAAACGGAAGGCGGGAGATCCTATAGGACACTCATTGTGTTGGATAAAAAATGCAAGATCTGAAGGGTTCTTAATGGGCCGCATCTAAGCGCACATAAACATAACAAGTTATTTAATAAATAATATAAAAATATAGATTAAAAACACATTTTATTAAAAAGTATGTTTTAGCTATCTGAGAGAAAAAATAAGGAGTAAAAAAGTTGTTCCTGTAGTTCAGAAGAATGTTCACAAAGTTTAAAAAATTCGTTTAGTAAAAAAATGTTCGCGAGGTTAAAAAATCTTCATGCGAGAGAAATGAATAATTGTTCGCTTGGTTAAAAAAAGTCTTTATCTTCTCCATGTGTACCGAGCTATAAAATATTTTGAATGTTTCAGTTTGGACTGTTTACGGTTTGAAGCGAGTGGACAGGTACATAAAAACACGACTATATACATGCGATTCAGAAAAAAAAAAGGATAGAACATCTTATAATTCGGAACAGAAGGAGTATTAAAGAATAAAAAATAATATATCCTTTAAATTAAAAAGAGAAAACTGAAATAAAAATAAACTAAAAATAGAACATAAAACGAAAAAATATAAATGAAAAAAAAGAAAGGGAAAAAGGAACAGAAAAACCAGCAAAAAAAGGGAAATAGGAAAAAGGGAACACTTTTCTTACTGGGCCGGCCCGCCAGCTTGAACGACATGGGCGTCGCCCCCCTAACGGACGCTGTAGCGTGATATAGGAATTGCCACTAAAGGCGGTAAATAAGAGTCTCTTAAAGAGGCCGACAGACCAAAGTCGTAATAGGCGAGTTACTCCCCTCGCTATCGGGCTTTAGCAGACAGCCGCAATCTCCCACGCTCAATCCGCCACCACCACCGCCGCCCGTCCTTCTCCGGCCGCCGACCCCGACTTTGCGCCGCCCGCCCCCAGCCGCAGATGGCGTCTTCGGCGTCCGCCCTCGAGATCGAGGCTGGCGAGTACGTAACCTTCTTCCTTTGCGTGCCCTATACCTCACGGTAGCGAAAGCAACCAAACAATCCCTAAACCCTACGCGCTGTTCCTTGAATCCGCCAATCCCCGCGCGGATCCATCTAGTCCTAGTTTCTTCAATCTATCTAGGGCTTACACTTTCAATCAGGAAACTTCGATGTCCATACTCTCTGCTAAATCTGTAGCAGTAGTAGCTAGCAGTAAACAAGAAAATCCTGGAGGTTTGATTTTGTTTTTTCGCATCCATCGATGCAGCGTGGTGAAGATAATGCTCCAGTTCTGCAAGGAGAACTCGCTGCACCAGACGTTCCAGACGCTGCAGAGCGAGTGCCAGGTCTCGCTCAACACGGTCGACAGCATGGACACCTTCGTCGCCGACATCAACGCTGGCCGCTGGGACGCCGTGCTGCCGCAGGTCGCGCAGCTCAAGCTGCCGCGCAAGAAGCTCGAGGACCTCTACGAGCAGATTGTGTTGGAGATGGCTGAGCTCCGCGAGCTCGACACGGCCCGTGCTATCCTTCGCCAGACGCAGGTCATGGGCGTCATGAAACAGGAGGAACCCGAGCGGTACCTCCGACTAGAGCACCTCCTTGTCCGGACATACTTTGACCCCAATGAGGTCGGTACCTTTCTCTTGCTATCTAGTATTGTACCCCCTTTGTTCCATATTATAAGATGTTTTAGCTTTTTTCAGATTCGTATTATTCGTATGTAGCTAGGCATGTTTCAATGTGTAGATTCACTCTTGAGTCCGTATGTAGTCCATGTAGAAATAGCTAAAACATCTTATATTTAGGAACGGAGGAAGTATTTGTTAATTTTCTCTTGCTACTTTTCTTAACTGTAAATTGCTGGGATGTCTTGCTCAACAGGCGTACCAAGAATCCACCAAGGAAAAGCGCCGTGCACAGATTGCCCAAGGTGAGGATGCTGAATTTGTTCGTTCTGTATATATAAACGACTCTTATACTTACATAGTAAAGAAATCTGTGTGCTTCTTGATTTTGAGACATGCCACACTTTCAGAATGCGATATGTTGCATTGAGCATTTTAAACAACTTAAGTTTAGTTAAATACGCTGATGAATATGAGCTACTGGTCCTTATTCATGGATGATTTAAAGATAGGCAATGCTCGTAGACAAGTGCCACTTTTTGCAAAAAAGCTTCCCTGCAAGTTCTTTCTTTCTGATCCTCACTGCTAACTTTTCTTCTCCCTTGACGATGTCAGCTATTGCTTCCGAAGTTTCAGTAGTCCCACCAGCTCGGCTAATGGCACTGATTACCCAGGCTTTGAAATGGCAACAGCACCAAGGTACTTTCTTGGTCACACACTATTAACCTGTGGTAGTGTGATGATCTCAGTATGTGTGAACTCATCCTAGCTTCCTTTTTCTTGTTCCTGTTGCATAGGATTGTTACCTCCTGGCACACAGTTCGATTTATTCAGAGGAACCGCTGCAATGAAGCAAGACGAAGAAGAGGCATTTCCTACTACTTTGTCACATCAAATAAAGGTGATATTGTGGTTGTATCACTGTGCTTACATTTGCTCTTTTATTTACACTCAGGCAGAAACTACAGAAGATTAATTAAAGGACAGCATATTTAATATCAATGACTTTGAGAAGCCTAAAAAGATGATTTCTGACTTAACGTGATTACTGACACAACTAATTATATGAATTTTTTAAATTAGCTTAATCACGTGGGCACTCTGATTTTAGTTGGGACATTATGGTGGCCCCAAAATTCTTTAGAGAACATTAATACAAACACACTATGACATGTGCATATGCTTTAAGATGTAGTTGAGGGTTCTACGATCTTGACATCCATGCCGAAAGGAGGATAGAGAAACACACCATGACATTTTGTTTTTATTTCAGTTCGGGAAGAAAACCCACCCTGAATGTGCTCGATTCTCACCCGATGGTCAGTACCTTGTTTCATGCTCAGTGGATGGAATGATCGAAGTAAGTTGGTTGTTACTTGCTATTGTGTTTTGCAGGTTAGCACTTCTGGTGTAGCTTGGCTAAATTTCATTAAAAATTTCAGGTTTGGGATTATATTAGTGGCAAGCTGAAAAAGGATCTTCAGTATCAAGCCGATGTAAGCTTTCCATGTTTACCATGGAATTAAAACGATTTCTGTAGCTTTATGATGCATGATGAGGCTGTAAGCCGAGCTATTCAAGATACGTAGCTTTAGAGTGACATAAATAAGTTATGTTCTTATGTTTTAGATACAACAAGATTGTTAATGTTCTGTGTAACGTTTGCTTAAAACACTTTTTAGGAAAGCTTTATGATGCACGATGAGGCTGTGCTCTGTGTTGAGTTTAGTAGAGATTCTGAGACGCTGGCATCTGGATCACATGATGGGAAAATTAAGGTAGTTTCACTGTCCCACTCACCCCACCCCACCCCCAAGTAATAATCATTCCCGCTTCCATGTTTAAAGCAGTTACAACATTTGTGTCTTTTAACTGCTTTTAAGTGTTTGGTAAGAGACAAAGGCTGACCTGTTGGCAGGCCTGATTGATTAATGTGCCGGCATATGTTAATTGTTTTTTTCTCCCACTTATGAGCTGCAGTCATATTTAGTACATCTATCCATGGTTGACAGCAGTCTTCTTGGATAAAGGTTATCATTGGTCATCTGATCATGTTTCACTACATGATCATTCGGCAGAAGTACATTATTAGTCAATGCATGTGATATAATTTTTTAAACCTTTGGGTCATTATTTCACCAGTCATGTTGGTCTGGTCATGGGAGGAGAATTGCATGGCCATATTGAAATGTTTCTTTTCACTGATTTGCAGGTTTGGCGTATAAGAACCGGGCAGTGCTTGCGGCGCCTCGAGGGTGCACATGCGAAAGGTGTTACAAGTGTAACATTTTCACGTGATGGATCTCAGATATTGAGTACCTCTTTTGACACTACTGCAAGGTTTCTTACAGTCATATACCACCAATTTGAATTTCAATGGAGATATACATATTTGCATTCCACTGTTCTGTTATGTTCTCATAACAAAGCATCGCCAAAGATTATATTTACATGTGTTGAGCTGCTGTACATTATTTGGGCAAGCTACATGCTGTTATCTATCCTTGTGTTTGAGGACTCTTACGATAGTGCAACTCTTCTGTTAGCCACTGCTGCTATTCTCCTAGTTCCTAACTTTCTATAGGTATATTCTCGTATGGGCTCTCTTTTGAGTCTCTCTAAGATAGTCCAGTTAATAAATAAAATGCACAGTATGTATGCCTAAATTGCATATCTTTGCAATATTGGATCCATTTGAGAATTAATCAGAAAAAATAATTTCAATGATGCTATATGAAATTATGTTTATGACCTTCCTCTCCCCTGTTAACAAATTTGGTGTTTATATAAACAAACTTACTATAACTTCAGTGTATTCATTCGTTAGACAAAATTTACCTGTTTTGAGTGCGACAACAATCTGTGCCAGCACCACTATTCTGAACCATGAATTGCATATTGAACTGTGATTGATTCCGCAACATCCTGCATATTGCCATTTGCATGATGCCATTTTTTTCATCCCTTGGTCTTATGTATTCCTAGTTCCAGTCCTGTGCAATTTTAGCCCCTGAAAATAGTTACAGGGTTCTTCTCGTCATTTTTCAGAATCCATGGCCTTAAGTCTGGGAAGATGCTAAAAGAATTCCGCGGTCATACATCCTATGTGAACTATGCCATCTTTTCTACTGATGGTACTCGTGTTATTACAGCTTCCAGTGATGGTTCTGTTAAGGTGCAGATCTCCCATATCAGCAGTTGTACTTTTTTTTCCCGAGGAGAACTGTCATTTATTTATTCTCTGATTCCTCATATCCGTTATTCTGTATGGTATACAACCGTCTGCACATTCATTTATGATTTCTTGATGTAGGTATGGGATTCGAAAACAGCAGACTGTTTGCAAACGTTCAGGCCTCCTTCTCCGAGGGTATTTATTTATTTATTTATCACACTGTCTGAGCCCTTCCATGAAATCCGTTTAGGTTTTGAGTCATACTTTCTTATCCATGTGCACTTTATAATTTCCAGGGAGGAGATCCATCTGTTAACTCTGTCCATTTATTTCCAAAGAACAATGATCACATTGTTGTCTGCAATAAGACTTCGTCAATATACATCATGAATTTACAAGGACAGGTATAATGTGACCTTCACATCCCATTAGGTTATTCAACCTCTTGTTTCTTTTTCTTGAAAGAGTTAAGTAGTCCATTGAAACATGCTTCATGTATTTATCAACATACTATTGAAAGTCTATTTCTCGTAATGATGAAACCTATGCATCTCATGACAAGAGACTTTTCCCTGCACCATTTGCCAACTTGAAGCACAGTACGTTTTATAACAACTGAGACTCCTTTCGGGGTGATATGAAAATGCCAAATAAAGAATAAATCCTAGTTTAGGAGAAATCTACCGGGGTGTTTATATTTAGGACACCGCAAATCCAAGGAAAAAGGAGGAAATACATATGCTTTGTTTGTAGCCAAAAATTGGCTAGCTAATCTTTTGACAAGCCAATATTCAGCACTGCAGAAGTTTGTTAAATATTGGCAACTTTTAGAGGTTGGCAAGCAATTTGGTAGCCAACTAATTTATAGCCAATCTTTTGAGCTTGCCAACACAGTGGCAAGCCAAATTTTTGCATCAAACCAAAGATGCCCATAATTTAAATGATCTGTTTCTAAGAGGATTAGGTAGATCTTTGCCATCTCAAAGGCTCAAAGTTATCTTTCTTAAATTCTCAAAGTTATCTTTATTAAATCCTCAAAGTTATGTTTCTTGGCCCTTAACAAGTGCTCCGTGATCCTGGGGTCTAAGGAAGTGTATTGCAATTTAGGCTGGTTTATGGTTGTTTAACCGTGCTGTGTTGAATCTATTGTATAATCTGGTATGAAATATGGCAACAAAATAGGAAAAGGCTGGTTAGCCAAATGATTAAAAAAAAGGAGAATAGACTTCCAATACTAAGTTGGGCATCATCATGAGTTCTACCTTATGGTTATTTCTTGCCTTGAAAACTTATTGCAGGTTGTAAAGAGCTTCTCGTCTGGTAAACGGGAAGGAGGAGATTTTGTTGCAGCTTCAGTTTCACCAAAAGGAGAATGGATATATTGTGTTGGTGAAGACAAGTGAGAATATTGTGATAAAGTTATTTGTTCCATAATTCATCCATGCTGCCTCTGCACCGCTTCATGATCAATCAGTTGGTCTACTTCTTTTTGTGCAGGACAATATATTGCTTTAGCCTACAGTCCGGGAAGCTGGAGCATCTACTGAAGGTTTGTAGGATACCTCAAATGAAAATCTTTACCTGGCTGTGTTGTATTGGTTTCATCGAAATGCTAAGCAACGCCTTGACACTCTTTGACTTGAATTTTTGCAGGTCCATGAGAAGGATGTGATTGGCATTACGCACCACCCTCACAGGAACTTGGTTGCCACATATGCCGAAGATTGTACGATGAAGATATGGAAGGCTTGATTATATTCGTTCATTTTGCTCTGATCCTGTTAACTTTTAGTGAACATCTTATTATCCGGCCATGTCCAAGTGCTAATTAGGAGGATGTATTTGGCTTTTGTAACGTAGAGAACTCGGCGGCGGCAAATGAAGTTCAGTATATTCTCAGTATACCATATATAAACTACTAGTTCGAATGATCATATCATCGTATGGATAAAAAGGAAGCTTGGCTAGCTATAACTACATTTGTCGCGGCACTGTATGCAGACTGCACCCACAGGGCTCATGATCTAAGAAAACTGAAATGTTTGGATAAAGTAGTACCCCCTCTCTTCAAAATTATAAGATGTTTTAGATACATATTTTAATATGAAGTATATATTGATCAAAATGAGTGAACCTGCGCTAAGAGCATCTCCACCGACGCGTCCAACTCTGCTCCCAATAGCTCTATTGGGCGCGGCAACGCAAAAAAAAAAACCCAGCGACGGTCCGAACAGCAAAAAAAGACGCCGGCTTCAACCGCAGGTTGAGCGAACTGGGCTTGCCGGCAACGCGCGGTAAACAACTCCAGTTCAGCAGCAGCCCATATACCCCACCGTCAGCCTCACAACTTTCCCACCTATCGATCTCTCCCTATCCCTCTATTTCTCTCTACTCATACTTTTTCCCCACCGTCGCCGGTTCTCACATCGCCGCTCCCGTTCAACACCGTCCGCCCCTCCCGGCCAGCACCGCCGCGGCGGCCGCGCATGAACCTCAGCTCCATGGAGAGCTCGATCTCGACCACATCGGCGACGGCGAGCATGAAGCAGGAGCAGCTGGAGACGCGCGCCGACGGCCAGCACGAGCTCAACGCGTACACCGACGGCCGGCTCGAGCTGGACGCGTACACCGACGGCGGTGCGGACACGTGCTGGGCTGGACGCCCGTGGCGAGGCCGGTGTGGCCTCGGCAGCTATGGACGTACAGAGAGGGAGCACAAGCTCGCCGGTCGGTGGAGCTCTTCCAGTCGCCGTGCCCGTGGAGAACTCCACCTCGAGTGCGTCCCACGATCTCCAGCGCGAGCTCTTCCCGTCGCCGTGCCTGCATGCGTAGGTCGGCGGCGCAGAGGACACGAGCAGGGCTGGACGCGAGCTCGCCGACGCCGCGTCGTGCTCTAATGCACAGCTCGGCCTCCTTGCGTGCTCAGCTTCCGTGGTCGCGTGTGACTGAGAGGTCGTCCGTGGAGCGGCGCCGCCAAGCAGGGCACGAACGCCACGGTCTCGCGGCGGCTGCGGGCGTGGGACGGCCGCGCACGCACTCCTCCGTGGTGGCCGAGGGCTGCCAGCCGAGCGCGCGTGGTGGCGGCCGCGAGGGCGGTGAGGGAGAGGAAGCAGGCGGCCGGGTGGTGAAGCAGCGCGGGAGTAGGAGGCGTTGGCGGCCGGACGAGCCTCGCGGCGCCGGCTCCATCCAGGCCATCTCCGCCGGCGCGCCGTCCTGCTGCTCATGCGGTGGCATAGTACTAGTGCACAGAAGGTGTTTGTATTATGTCAAGGAATTAAGTTGCCGGCAGTGCTTTTCGTAGCTATTTTTTTAAAATAATACATTTTTTAGTTATTTCAAGAAATAATACGTTTTTTTCTTTCAAAAATATTACCCAATCGTCCTGGCCGAAAACAAGGACGATTAGTACTAATCATCTTGGCCGAAGACGATAGGTGCCTTTGCACTTTTGTCTTCTGCATGCATTCTCCATGTGCGAGGACTAGTCGTCTTGGGCTAGGACGATTAGTACTAATCGTCTTTGGCCAGGACGACTGGATAATAATTTTGAAAATAAAAAAAACGCGTATTATTTTCCTAATTAAATAAATTTCGCGTATTATTTTAAAAAAAATTAGCCTTTTCGTATCGGGCGTGCCGCTAGGGGAATCTCTCGGGCGTGCCGCTAGGGGAATCTCTCTTTTTTGTCCGGCAACTATTGCCGGACGGCTCCCAATAGCATGCCGGCGGTGCATTGCCGGACACTCTTTCGGGCGTACCGGTGGAGATGCCAATAAAAGTTGTCTATCGGAAGAGGGGCTGTTACTTTTTTTTTAGGGAGGAACAGAGACTGTTACTAATTTACTATTGCAAGATAATTGACTCAAGTAACCAAGGAGAAGATGACATCGGAAACCAAATATAGCTCGAATGCTCACTCCTGTTTCCTGCCATGCCAACTGCATGCCACATGGTTCCCGTGGTGTTTGTTGTCCAATTTCTAAGAACTGGTCTATAAGCCTTTCATCCGAAAAGATTTTAGGCAGCAGCCAGACCTAATACACTGACATTGATTCACATAAAAATGAGACAGGCTCTACAAAATTTCCATAAACAAACAGCAGTTGCACGCCCTTTTCTTTCGTTTCTTCTTTTTATTGCTTTTTCCAGATGACGATCCCTAGATTTGCTGCCTTCGTCCTTGCCGGTGCTCCCAGTAAACATTTCCATCGCCGATAACTGGAAATCCCGTGCATCAGTCTACAGCTTGTTAGCGCCAGAGAACCTGCAAACACCTCCAAAGAACCTGACTGGAAAATGTGTGTCAAAATCAAATAAAAGGGCCCTTTTGCATTGCAATTTCCCCTTCCGGATTCATGTTTTTTTTTTAACAAATGTAAAAATACTAGCATCATCTATTAAGGGAGGGAGGGAGGGAGGGAGGGAGGGAGAGAGAGAGAGATGATGCAGAGGAGCCAGGGAAGAGGCAGTGCAGGGGAGGGAGCAACAACACAAGCAGCTCTCATTCTCTCACAAGTCTCTTGCACACAGTTTGCTCGTTGTAGTTTACCACATCCACATAGACGTAGTGGGAGGTAGTTTGTTGTTAGCCCCATCCCTTGCTCTGCTCCATCCCTGTCTCCTCTCCTCTCTCTCAAAACTTCTTTCTACCATCTACCGAAAAAAAAACACTTCTTTGCTCACCACTTCCACCTGATGCACCCAACGCCCATGCCACTGTCGTCACAAGAAACAACGGAGATCTATATATACACGAACGGTTTGGTTGCTTCGAAAGGCTGGGGTTGCTTCTCTCTTCGACTCGACAGTACAGTACTACACCCTCTTCCCTTCTCTCTAACACAATAGGCCGCCGGCATCCGTCAGTACAACAATGCAACTGGAGTACACATAAGTTGACCTGTTCTGTGAGTAGTACAACGCCCAAGATGCGTACTGCACTGCAAACACTCAACAGCTCACCAAACTTGTTGGATCACTGCTCGTACGTACTGCACAACAGGCCATGTCGTACACTTTTTTTTTCTTCAGCTGCCACATATAATACTCCTACCAAATAATAGCACGTTTTAGAAGTAGCTACGGGCTTACGAGTTTTCATTAGTCTTTACTTGAACAGCGGCAGGATTACCTCCCGTCCCAGACTACCAGAGCTAGCTCCGTCTTATATAGCTACATAAAGCTAATATTTTCTAGAAACCATGGGGAGACCGCGCCACCACTACGGCGGGTCAATGAAATGGAACTAGGTGTTTTTTCTTTCTCTAAAATCTGACCCTTTGTCCAACATTTAAGCAGAAGTGACCCTATCCCAAAGGTTTTACCAAATCCCAACACAGCATCGGCACCAGCCATTGATCTAGCGCTATCATTTGTGTCTCTATGTTAATGCCATGGTGTACTGGTGCATTCGTATTGTGTTGGTCAGATACAACTCTCGTCACCTTCGACAATACTAGTACATTCTTAACACTCCAACAGGATCATCTAATCATCTATGCGTCTTCTGCATCTCGCCAAGCAAAGCCCTCTCACAGGCTGGTGCAACATTGCATCTCCTTGCAGTAAGAATCTGGTAAGCATACACCGAACATTCTTGAACCTGGGATATTATTGTTGGTCATCATCGTCACCACTTTCATCGCCATCGCCGTATGCCACCAGAGCGCCGAGCACGCTCTTGGTGTCACCTGGCAATTTGCAGTCTGTATCATGCCCATTCAAAGGCAGCTCCTTGGGAGCAAGCTTACTTTCCCCTTCCACCTTTGCTTTCTTGGCTTGTGGCTTCACAGAAACTATAATATTTCTCAGGAGTGCAGGCTGGCTCCTCTTCACAGGTGGTTTACTTGTGCTCTCCTGATTTATGTTGATATAAAGACAGATCAGAAGAAGGGCAGATTTAGTTGAAGAAATGTTCCATTTGTCTCTACCATCATGACAAGGAATGTAACTAACAACTGGTCACACGTGGCATACGTACATGCAATTTTGGTCACTCATATTAAAAGCATGATATATGAAACTAAATCCACTTTGCTTGTAAGCATACCTCAGGTCTAGAAACTGTGGGAATATCAACAATTTCATGAACAATAGTAGACTGGGCTACAGCCTCCTGAAAGAAAAATGTCCATTAGGTATGTCATGTGAGTGTGAGTCATTCTTGGGCGATATAGTTCCACTCTCAACTGTAGCAAGCAAGCCTTCCTATCCTTTTCCTATCCACTATCTTGTAATATTGAAACGGTTGCTAAACTTTACAGGCTTGAGAGTTGAGACTAAGCTTAAAATCAAGTATGAAGGGTTAAGAAGATCCACGATATGCTGTTTCAGATGAAACCACATAATAAAATTCCTCCACATTTCTGTCATGTACTTTGATGCGTTCATGAATCTGAAATGCTAGACTAAGAACAATGCACCCATACATAGGGATGCACCCTACACGGCCCGCTAAAATGTACAGGTTAGATTTATGTGCACAGTAAGGAAAAAAATCATGTTGTTTAGGGGGGGAATATTCATGTTTAATTGCAATTTCTACATGAAAGAGACAAACATCAGCAGTTTGAAAGTAAGGGTAATACACATAACTTGTTAGTAACATTACTCACGTGAAAACTACGGAGTTGTTCAGCTTCTTCATTGGCCACCTGCTGTTCATATTCTCTCCTTGACTGCACCATAGTAAAATGAAAGAAGGACTAAGGCATGACAGCACCAGAACATATTTGAAATCCCATTTGTTTTATGTTTGCAATTCTTATTTCTTCAAATATCAAAGAGCCAAAGACCAGTGGTAGGGTACTAATAACTTGATATATCACCATTTGACTGCACATAATTTCCCTACTTTTCAGTATTTAGAAGAAAATAATATGATGATTGTTAACTCTGAAGACAAATGTCATAAATTGGAAAGAAGGATCCTCTTGTGGAAAATAATAGACATATTTTCCATACAACATTCACTCTAAATGGTATGAAAGAAATTAAACAATGAAGTTGCTGTCTTTCATAATGTTATTCACTAAAGTTGCAAATAACAATGCTCCCTTTTCTTAATAATGTTCAGCATAGTCACCCAAAGAAGACGAATACTAAACTGACATTACAAAACACATTGATCTCAACAGAACAAAGTGTCGCTGCTTTATAATGAAATTCAAGATATATTTATCTGTAATTCCAGTACATGGTCGACAAATTACTGTTTTTTAATAGTGTGGTTGCAAGTTTAATCCTGACAGTGCAAAAAGGGTTAATCCTATGATTGCTGGATGGTATCCTGTATTTCTATCCTACTATAGGATATGATAGGTTGTCTGGTATCTGATGTAGTGGGTGCTAGCACTAACTTGGATACCTGGCCACTAAAGAACGTCATAATGTCGGCGCTAATGGTACCGGCATTAAGCATAACCATAGTATCCTTTTAGCTGCTCAAGTAGTCAGTCTTCCTTATCCTAAAGACTATAGCCTGTTTTCAGTTTGATTAAGATCTAGTATGTTCTTAATTCTTAGCTTTTTTCCACTTGCGTAGACTCTGCAGGTCTGAACCACTTCTAGGGAAAGCTGTTTTTTATTGCAGTCTCTTGTAAAGGGCGAAAATGGTATGCAGATTGACCGGCTAAAAGTTAATTTTTGTTTATAAAAAATTATGCAAAACGAATTTCAAGAACTAGCATAATAATTTAATAACTATACATATACAAAATTTTCATTTTAGTACAGCTCATGATCTTATGTTTACATGAATCTTTGCAAATGCACATGGTATACTATCTGCCACGTCCATAGCTTATTTAACCTTTGAGACATTCGGAAACCACAACTAATTGTGGGCTCCTGTTTCTCAGAGGAAAAGAACTCATGTTAAATGTCTGAGCAATGCAAATGTCAAAGTTGCAAATAGCCATAAAAACATTACGCAAACAAAGTCTAGATATATTATGGATGCAAAAATAAAAGACAAGCCTACTAACTGAGATGATCAGAGCATACAGCACACGATGGATCCAGGCAACCAGTTTTTGTGTGCATCAACCCTCTTAGGTGGTATCAAGAGCAAAAAAGCTTCAGGCAGCTGCACACATGCAAATGCACTGGGAATGTACCAAACAAATCCTATCTTGGTTACATATTAGCAATATATGGAATGCTTACCAAAGCCAATTTGTCGAGAAACTCTGACTCATCCTCATCCAAAGCCTTCGGAGGTCCTGGATACAACATAGCAAGATCAAAAGACCAAAAAAAACATAGACAAACCCCCGAGACCCTGCATCTTGTGTTTTAGTCGTTTCAACTGAGAAACGGCAAATAAAAGGGAACTAGCCAAGAGCAGGTTCGAAAAAGTTGTCCCATAAGACCAAAACATGTTTTTCAATTTATCCCCAGCTTCTCACTCGAACAAGGATATACTCCCCTACTATATTTCAGTAGAAGTGCAGGTAGCTCAACTATATTAACGCTTTAACTACGACTACCACGCGGATGCTTTGCTTAACAGTAAACACTTTGGACCGCATGCTTAGTTTTTGCATTGCAACTAGCCTGTTTTCAATCCTTTGATGGGCACTAGCCGCGCTACTGCACTAGCAAAAGCTGCATCTGGTCTTTCTACACCTGAAACACGGCAACTTCACCTGCGTTTCGCAGGCGCTGTAAGATAAGATGAGAAGGGGTGACTTACTGTGCTTGAAGCGCTCATTGAACTCGGCATCCTTCTTATCCTTGTTCTCCTGCAGGATCTGCGCAGCGGGAACAAACGCATTAGCTAGCAGTGCCGTCGCCGGTAGCGGATTGTGGGCAAGAAAACGGAAGCTGAGGCGAAAAAGAAAAAAAAATACCTGGAAGAGGGGCTTGTCGCGCTGGGCGGTGCCGTCTTCCACCCGCTCCCCTCTCGACCGCTTCGCCTCGTCGAGCTGCGATATTTTCCAACCCCCCGCAAAATCTCAGCTACTTTTTTTTTTATGGTTTTGCCCCCCATCCGATTGTGCGTGCTAGGGCAGTAAGCAGGCGAGCAATCGAGAGAGAGTAGGAGATGGTAGCCTTGCCTGCTCCTCGGAGACGAAGTTGACGAGGCGTATGATCGCCGGAGCGGACGCCTTGGAGGTCGATGTCGTCTCGTCGCCGTCCATTCCGACCACGACTAATCTTTCTCCTCCGCCGCGCCCGAAAAAGCCACCAGTGCCGCAGACGAGGCCTGCGAGATCCCCAAAACCAGACGAATCACGAGCCGCTGGGTCGCGGGCTCTCAGCGCCGGAAACGACCACGCAGCCGTTGGATTAAGAATTTACGATCTTAAGGATCTTTGGAGGGGATACGGTTTATTTCTCAAGTCAATCTTTTGACCTTGAAATATAGCATTTCTCCGTTATTATTATTCAAAGAAAACAATATTGCACAGATCAGAGACCCACGAGGTCAAACACCGCGGTATATTTTCAGAAACAATTTTCATAGCTATATTTTAGTGAGTGTTTTTCCTCTGTTTCCAAGTTTCCGGTAATTCCCCTATTAATTATAAAACATACAAATAAGAGAAAAAATAGAATTGTATCGTAATATGAAATATATAACTGAATATAGATAAATTACGGTGCAAAAATAGTGAAGCAAAATGAATGTATCAGGTACCACGTAGTAAAGATGCCTTAATGACCAGAGTGCGTATTATTTCCAAGAAATCCATTTTCACACGTAACAGCGAATGTTCTCATTGTCGAAAAACAAATTATGTAAAAACTTATAGGAATTTTTTTGGCTGTGGATCTCCACGAGTTCTATGTGTGCATACAAAGTTTGGGGGAAAATCTGTAACGTTAGGATCAAAATTAACATTTCACGAGACAATTTTTTATAAACACATGCCCCGAAAATGTATAAATTTGTTAGAAAACTCACACATAGAATGATGAGAATAACTAGAGTTTTTTTACATTTTTTATGCGTTTAGAATGTGTTTTACTCAAACAGGAATGGTAGCATGTGCTCCTATGAATGTGCCCATAGTATTCCATCGAACATTCCGCTCTGAAAGCCACTCACCCCTCTCTAGTGGCCACTCACTGCTCCCAGCCACCAACACGAAAGTCTAACCTCGTCGCAATGCCACTCAAGTGGACTGGCGAGGAGAAACATGACCACGAGGGTGGCTCTCGTCAGCCGACGCCGTTGCGTGACCCCAGCCCCATTCCGGCTGGCGCCACAGATGGTGACGGATTCGCCGCACCGACGCCGGCCGTACTTGAATGTCGTTCTATGCCAGTGGTATTGGGACAACGCCATCACAGTTTTGACGTGCATCTGCCGGACCACTGGCACCTAAATTTGAAAAGGATTCCGGTGCCGTCCGTTTCGGCTAGCGGCCAAGCTCGCGAGTGGGAGATCCAACAACCTAGGGCCACGCTCCCGGACGACCTCGTCCACCACCTGGCGTTCACTTATAACAGATCCAATTGGGACACGTGGTTCTTCGACGAACACGACCAGCGACGTCGGGATACTTCGGGGGGAGACTCGAACTAGGCGCTGGAGTACATCGACCTCGGCGATGACGACGACGACAAGTAGGGCGCCCATAACCATTATCTTTTTTTATCTTTTACTTATAATGTAAAAAGACCCTTTGTGACTCGTCCCCAATCTATTAATCAAAAAGCCCTTTTTGTGGCCCGCTACTAAAATGGATAAAAAAAAGTACGTTGCGTTAGGTGCACTATGTGGGTATGGGGATATGGCCGGACAGCTGGTGTTCGCCTCGCGACTCAAACGGACAAAAATCGAACATATTTGGTGTCCATTTAGGTAGACGCGTCAGACTTGATCTTTTTTCTGACGGTGTACGTCCGTAGCATACATTACTTATATTCACAATACTAGCACAGATACAGATTTAAAACATATAAAGCAACACAAAACAAGCAGGATACAAATGGTTATAGTACTACAACTCACCTTCATCGCAACAATCAACCACCCAAATCCTTCGCCGTCGTCGGAAAAGAAGAGCACCAACACCTGAGCCCCTGCCATGACTCGTTGGACTTGATCTTAGCCATGGACCAAGAGTTGACCCATCTTCCCCAACCGAGTTGACAGTTGACACTGTCCATTTGCCAACCCGAGTTGAACAAGGACGGCAACA
This sequence comes from Poa pratensis, assembly GCA_947311845.1. NCBI lineage: Eukaryota > Viridiplantae > Streptophyta > Magnoliopsida > Poales > Poaceae > Poa > Poa pratensis. The sequence goes on from CAMZMU010000088.1 coordinate 2,839,920, forward strand.
GAGAGATGGAGGTCGGGAGAAGGAATACAATCATGAATATTCCGTTGGTCGAGGTCGTGGGCGTGATGGTTTTGGTAGAGGCAATGGAGGCAGAAACACTATGCCAGAAAGGGCTCCTGGAGATGGTGATAGTAATCACATGCAAAATAGCTGGAGATGGAACAGCTCGTCTGGTCAAAATAACACAATTATGGCGACAGAAAATGTTACGACAGATTCTGTTGATGCTACGTTGACTGAAATTGCTCCGAGTACTAAAAGAAGGCTAATTTTGGGACAAGCATCGGTGGAAAAAGAAGTGTTGGCTATCATGCCAACCGGGGAAAAGCTTGATGAGTCACGGGGAGAGGAACAGCTCGAGTTAGGAGATGCGAATGATTCTGATCCACTTGCAACCCGCAAAAAAATCAGAAGAAGAAAAAGCTGAAGGACAATACAGGGGGGGCAATTGATACACTAAAAATGAAAGTTGCCCTCGAGAAGAACATTGGTAGCGATACCAACTCAGATTCAGAGCAGGAGATGGATGAGGATAGTGTGTTGAAAACAATCGAAGGTGGAGCTAACTCCTCTTCTCTAGGATCGGCGGGCTCCAGTGAGGGGTCCGTCCGGGCGCAATGAAAATTCTAGCCCTGAACTGTCAGGGGTGTGGCAACACCCCGACAGTTCTAGCGCTTTTGGATCTCCAGAGGCGTTGTAATCCGGAGGTGATGTTCTTGTCGGAAACTCACCTCGATGTCTATCCGGCTGAGTGTTTGAGGAGGAGATTAAAGATGGATTGGAAAATAGTGAGTGCAAGTAATCGGAGTAGTGGTGGAGTTATTCTTTTCTGGAAAAAGGAGATCAACATTCAACAAATCCTTTCAGGGCCCAAATTCATTGATGTTAAAGTAATAGAGAGCCCCGGAAAATCTGGAGATTCACAGGGGTTTATGGAGAACCTCGATGGGAGGATAAATATAAGACGTGGAACAATCTTCGTGATTTGAAGAATAATCTTGATCTCCCATGGGTCATTATGGGAGACTTTAATGAAATTTTGTTCTCTAATGAGAAAGAGGGAGGTAGAAGGCGACCCCAAGTGTATATGCAAGCCTTCCGCGATGCGCTTACCGATTGCGGACTTGAGGATCTGAATTACTCGGGGGAACCCTTTACTTGGAAGAGGGGAAATATTCGAGAAAGACTTGATCGTGCCGTCTCCAACGGCAGCTGGGTTACAATGCATCCTGGAGCTTTTCTCCAACACTTAGACTATATTAGATCAGACCATCGACCCATCCTCCTTGATACTGATTTTCAAGTAGCTCCGGTTCTGCGGCAAGGACCAAAACGTTTTGAAGCAAAGTGGCTAAAGGAGGAGGGGTTCAGACAAGAAGTGGAGAGAGCATGGGATGCTGCCGGTCGTGCTACTTCTGGAGGCGTGCTGGCTAAACTGAACCACATGCACATGGCTTTTCATGACTGGGATGGCAGAGTGTTGAAAAGACCTAAACAACGGCTTCGGAAGGCTCAACGCGAGCTGAATAAAGCTCTAAATGGTCCTATGTCAGCGGAGAACGATGCTAAAGCTAAGGAGATGTCTAATCTCATAGAGATCCTTCTGGAACAAGAAGAGGTTCACTGGGCACAAAGATCAAGAGCAAATTGGCTTCAGCTTGGAGACCGAAATACATCTTTCTTCCACAATTTTGCATCCGCTCGTCGCAAGAAAAATTTCATTAAAAGGTTGAGGAATGTTGATGATGAATGGGTTGAAGGTATAGATCTTATAAAACCGATTATTTTCGATTATTTCTCTAACCTGTTTACATCTGAAGTCCAGAACACCGATCCAAATATGCTGGAGAAGATCCATAACAAGGTCACTGAGGACATGAATGATAAATTACTAAAACCTTTCACGGCCGAGGAGGTAAAGAATGCATGTTTTAGTATTGGGGATTTTAAAGCCCCTGGTCCGGATGGCATTCATGCAGTTTTTTACAAGAAGTTCTGGAATATTTGTGGAGACGAAATCACGGCTGAGGTACTCCAAGCAGTAAACACCGGCGTGATACCTGACGGCTGGAATGATACCACTGTGGTTCTGATTCCGAAGGTGGATGACCCTGAATTAGTTACTCAATTTCGGCCTATTAGTCTGTGTAATGTGGTCTACAAGATTATCTCAAAGATGCTAGCTCTTAGACTCAAAGGGATACTTCCTGAAGTTGTGTCTCCTATGCAAAGTGCGTTTGTTCCAGGGCGGCTTATCACAGACAATGTCCTTGTTGCTTATGAATGTGTACATACGATCAAGAATAAAAGAGCTGGCGCCTCTGGTTATTGTGCGGTGAAACTGGACATGCACAAGGCTTATGATCGGGTTGAATGGAATTTCCTGGAAAACATTATGAGGAAGCTCGGATTTGCTGAACGATGGATCTCTTTAATGATGGCTTGTGTTAAATCTGTTCGGTATCAGGTCAGGTTAAATTCGGAAGAGACAGATATGTTTCTCCCTACGAGAGGTCTTCGTCAGGGTGACCCTCTCTCACCTTATTTGTTTCTCCTCTGTGCGGAAGGCTTATCTAGTCTTTTGTTGTACGAAGAAGAGGTTGGTGGCATCGATGGGGTTAGGGTGTGCAGGAATGCACCGTCAGTTTCACACCTTCTTTTTGCTGACGATTCCTTAATTCTCATGAAAGCAGATATGAACAATGCAACCTCCTTACAACAAGTGCTGGATACCTACTGCGCAAATTCTGGACAATTGGTGAGTTATGCGAAATCAAGTATCTTCTTTTCACCCAACACCCATGATCTGGTCAAGGCAGAAATATGTGAAGCGCTACATATTGATACTGAGGCGATCTCAGATAAGTACCTTGGTCTTCCAGCAATTGTAGGGGCTGATAAAAGTGACTGCTTCTTAAAATTTGTTGAAAGAATTATTCAACGAATTAATGGGTGGAAGGAGAAATTGCTATCTATTGGGGGAAAGGAAATTCTACTAAAGGCAATAGCTCAAGCCATCCCTGTCTATGCTATGTCAGTATTCCTTATTCCCATCGGTGTTTGTAAAAAGATGATGGATGCGATTGCCCAATTCTGGTGGGGTGATGATGAGAATAGCAACAAGATGCATTGGCTAGCATGGTGGAAGCTGTGCTACCCGAAAAATGAAGGGGGTATGGGCTTTCGTGATTTCCATTCTTTCAACCTTGCTATGTTGGCCAAGCAAATATGGAGACTTATAAAAGAACCTGAATCATTATGTGCTCGAGTTCTTAGAGCAAAGTACTACCCAAATGGAGATATATTAAAAGCTGGACCGAAGGCAGGCTCCTCCTTTACATGGCAAAGTTTGTTTGCCGGTCTAGCTACTTTTAAAAGAGGTATGATCTGGAGAGTTGGGACAGGTGAACAAATCAATATATGGCACGATCCTTGGATCCCCTCAAGTCCGGATAGGAAAGTTATTACTCCTAGAGGAACCACGTTACTTACCAGAGTTTCAGAATTGATAAGCCCGATCACGGGTACTTGGGACGAGGAGCTGTTGACCGATAACTTCTGTGGTGCAGATAAGGGTCGGATTCTCCAAATTCCAGTAAACTCCCAAGGTTTTGATGACTTCATTGCATGGAACTTTACAAAACATGGACAATATACAGTCAGGTCCGGATATCATTTACAGTGGAAGCACCAATTCAGACCTGGGGAAAACCAAATAGCAATGCAGGGGACATCGGCTAGTAGCCCCATCTGGAAGTACATCTGGAAACTGAAGATTCCAAGCAAGGTTAAGATATTTGTGTGGCGTGCTTTACATGGCATTCTTCCTCTAAAAAGTATACTGGCGAATCGACATATTGGGACTAGTGGAGCTTGTCCAATCTGCAATCAAGGAGCAGAAGACATCGCTCATTTGTTGTTTCAGTGTGATACAGCGAAGGAGCTATGGGGTTCGCTTGGGCTACATGAAATAATAGACCATGCAATGCATGTGGACAGAGCTGGATCAGCAATTTTGGAATATCTCATGTGTCGTGACAACATACCGATACCAGGGATAGATTTCATCGAACTGAGGGAAACAGTGGCTGCCACATGTTGGTACTTATGGTGGATCAGGAGACGTCGAACCCACGGCGAGGATGTTCCTCCTATCCATAGATGTAGAACTTCAATCCTCTCGATTGTTGCTAATTTTGCCCGTGCAGGTTCCAAACATCAGGAGGAGGTTACCACGAGATGGTCAAGACCAGAACCCCGCCAAGTGAAGATCAACGTGGATGCATCATACCATGAAGAAGTACGTGATGGTGCAATTGGGATTATTCTGCGTGATTACAGAGGTACATTTATGGCTGCACAAAACATCTATATCCCATGTGTTGCAACTGCATCCATGGCCGAGGCCATGGCAATGAAGGAAGGCGTAAGATTTGCAACCAACAAGGGCTGTACCAATGTTGTGTTTGAGTCTGACTCCATGGAGACGGTGGAGGCTTGTACGGGAGAAGAAGTCTGGTGGAATGAATCAGCGGTGATCTTTGCTGATATCGTTGACCTGGCATCTTTACTAGACAAGGTACAATTTAAATACTGCCCGAGAGAAGCAAACCAGGTGGCACATGAATTAGCAAGAGCAAGTTACATTTCTAAAAGTTTTTGTAATTGGGTCGATGAGCCCCCTAGTTTTCTTCTTAGCACAATTATACACGATGTAACTATGTGATTTTGGTGAGGCGGCAAGTTTTCAGACGCACTCTTTCCCTAATCAGGGTACCGAAAGGGACTGACAGGGTTTTAATGAGGCGGGCTTGCTGACCTAATATATGAGGTTTGAAAATCAAAAAAAAAAAAAGGCCGGCTGCGAGCCAATAGGAAGCCGAGATCCAGCCATTATGACATCGACAAAAGAATTCGTGGCAAATCCACGCTAATTACGAGCAGTAATTCAGAATCACCGCTACATTAGCTCAATCTTCTGCACTCGAAGTTCACATCCACCCCCAGTCCCCATATCGGTGTGCTGCCGTGCTTCTCCCTCCCCCCGTCGCATTACTCCAAATTTTCCAGTTTAGATCTGCGCCTCCGCCTCCGATCCCCCAGTAGGGCCGGCATGGAGGAGACGCCGCCGCAGCCGCAGCCGCAGCCGCAGGCGGCGCACGCGTCTCCTCCGTTCCCGGCGGTCTTCACTCCGCCTCGCCCTCTCTCCTCGGCGTCCGCGCGGGGCAGCCCCACCATTCCCAGCCCAAGTGGGCCCGCGCAATTCAACACCCCGCCGGGACCGCCCGTCTTCTCGTCGCCGTTGCGCCCCGCCGCCATGCCCTTCCGCACCACTCCGGTTTCGCCCCAGCCGGTACCCTTCGGCCCCCGCACCGCCTCCTCATCGTCCTCCGTCTCCCTCCCCACCTCTTCCGCGCCGCACTTCTCGAACGGCGCGGCCACCCCTCACGGTCACCTCCCCTTCGCGGCGCCATCCCTTGAGGACTCCAGCGTCGACTCCCCATACGTCCTCTTCTCTGCTCGCAAGGTGCGCCACGCTCTTCTCCTAACTCAATTATGCATGCGCATCCCTAAGTACAGTGTCATTTGGATCTTACACGATCACACCACCACTCGAGTTGCGCATTACGCGTGCTTCTTAGATGCAAATCGTGTTTAGTGCATAGGGACTGTGCAGCTTGTTCCCTCAGAAAATTGTGCACTTCGTAATTAGCGTTTTCAATTGTATTGTAGGTCCTGAAGCAGAAGAAACTGCTGAATGCCCCTAGCTTGGGCTTCGGAGCTCTAGTTTCGCCGGGGAGGGAGGTGTCGCCAGGTCCTGAAACCTTGGAGCGCGATCCGCGCCGTTGCCTCAACTGTGGGGCTTATGTGAATTTGTACTGTGACGTGTTGATTGCCTCTGGGCAATGGCAGTGTGTCATTTGCAAGAAGCTGAACAACAGTGAGGGGGAATTCGTGGTCTCCAGCAAGCATGACCTGCTTCAGTGGCCAGAGTTCGCGTCCTCGGCTATCGATTATGTGCATTCAGGGAATAGGCGGCCAGGCTTTGTCCCCATGTCGGACTCGAGGGTGTCTGGTCCCATCTTCATTCTCATAGATGAGTGCCTCGATGAGGCACACCTGCAGCATCTGCAGGGATCCTTGCATGCATTTATGGATTCGCTCCCTCCGACAGCAAGGATTGGAATCATCTCCTATGGGAGAACTGTCTCTGTGTACGATTTTTCGGAGGGGGCAGCAGTGTCAGCGGATGTGCTACCTGGAAATAAGTCGCCTAGCCATGATTCATTGAAGGCGCTAATCTACGGGACAGGGGTGTACTTGTCTCCTGTACATGCTTCGCTTCCTGTTGCACACACAATCTTCTCATCTCTGAGACCCTATCAGTTAAGTGTGGCAGAAGTGTCGAGGGACCGATGCCTTGGTGCTGCCGTAGAGGTTGCCCTTGGTATTATTCAAGGACCGTCAGCGGAGTTGTCTCGTGGAATCATCAAGAGATCAGGAGGCAACTGCAGGATCTTGGTGTGTGCTGGTGGCCCCAACTCGTTTGGACCAGGATCAGTGCCTCATTCTGTTCAGCACCCAAACTATGCTTACCTGGAGAAGACAGCTATGAAGTGGATGGAGAGTCTTGGTCATGAAGCACAGAGACACAGTACAGTTGTTGACATTCTTTGTGCTGGAACATGTCCAGTGAGAGTTCCTGTCCTGCAGCCACTGGCAAAGTGTTCTGGAGGCGTGCTCTTACTTCATGATGATTTTGGAGAGGCCTTTGGGGTCAATTTGCAGAGGGCGTCGACTAGAGCAGCTGGTTCCCATGGCTTATTTGAGATTAGATGTTCAGATGGCATGATTGTGACTCAAGTAATTGGCCCTGGTGAAGAGGCTTCTCCTGATTCTCACGAAACATTCAAGAATGATACTTCATTTTGTATCCAGATGCACAGTGTTGAGGAAACACAGGGTTTTTCTGTGTCTATGGAGACAAAGGGTGATATCAACAGTGATTTTGTCTACTTTCAGTTTGCAGTCCGCTACTCTAATATGTATCAATCAGAAATCACTAGGGTGATCACTAGCAGGCTGCAAACCGTTGATGGTTTGTCTGCCTATCTGTCAAGTGTGCAAGAAGATGTAGCTTCAGTAATCATTGGCAAGAGAACAGTCTTGCGCGCCAGAAATGCCTCTGATTCTATTGACATGAGGGTCACAATTGATGAAAGAGTCAAGGACATAGCTCTCAAATTTGGTACTCAGGTTCCAAAATCAAAGCTTTATCGTTTCCCGAAAGAGCTTTCATCACTACCTGAGTGCTTATTTCATTTGAGAAGGGGCCCACTCTTAGGTAGCATCATAGGACATGAAGATGAAAGATCAGTTATTAGGAGTTTGTTCTTGAATGCGTCATTTGACCTGTCACTCCGTATGCTGGCACCTCGTTGTATAATGCATCGAGAAGGTGGCACATTTGAGGAGCTGCCAGCATATGATCTTGCCATGCAATCAAATTATGCAGTGGTACTGGATCATGGAACTGATATTTTCATTTGGTTGGTAAGTCACATCCTATCTGATCTGTCTCTTTTACCGCATTATCAAAGTTTTGTAACTGCACTTTTAGTTTGCTCAACTTTATTTTCAACTTATCATCATTCTTGACGGTAGAATTTTGTTTTCACTGTATATTTGGATGTTCCAGATCATTTTACCAAGTAAAAAGGCCACAGAACGACTAATATTGTGTTTCATAGAACAAAATTTGTCTGCTCACACTCTGTTCTCACCCTGTTTATGGGAGGAAAACAAATTGAAGTATGAGCTTTTAGCAGTATCATGTTCGGGGAAAATAACTACCAGGATTGTGAGTTTATGTATTTTATATGTAGTCAAGATTTAGCAAGAGATAGCATGAATGCATTGGAACAATTAAACTATTAGTAGAGGCTAATAAATGTTAGTATGAATTAGAGATATCATGAATATGTAAATGATGTTGATACTTGATAGACAAGGGCTGCAGAAAGAAGTCATTATTTGTTGATCTACTTAACCTATAAATGATGATGTTGCATTATCGTGATGCTGGTTGCTGATGCTATTTTGGCTCTTTGTCGTAACCGTTGAATTATCGTTATGCTGACTGCTGATGCTATTTTGGTTCTTCTTCGTAACCGTATTTAATAGTAATATTCCCCGAGTTGCATTTTGATACTATGTGTCTACAGGGTGTAGAACTAGCAACCCAAGAAGGGCAAAGTGCAGCAGCTTTAGCAGCCTGTCGTACACTGGCAGAAGAGCTCAGCGAGCTTCGTTTTCCAGCTCCCAGGATACTTTCATTCAGAGTCAGTTTCTCAATCTTCACTTTTCTTTCCAAATTCCAACTGCTTTCCTTCCTTTTCCTGTTATCAACTCTTCCATATCATAGCATCATATCTTACATAACCCAAGTGTTTTTGGATTATAATGTATCATATTAATAGGAAATCTGGCAATGGAACTCATTTGCTTTGAAGTGCTTGATATGCTTTTTGTTTTGAGTTCACTCTTTGTTTAGCTTTCAAATCAGTGGGACAATACTTCCAAAATTGACTAACTGTGCAACTAGGATGAACCATCACTTGCACAGAGCTACATGCTTTGTTTTGCTCACTGACCTTATCTTTTCTTTTCTTTGGGTGTTTCTTGTACAGGAAGGAAGCTCTCAGGCTAGATACTTTGTCTCACGCCTTATCCCAGCTCACAAGGACCCTACATATGAGCAGGTAATAATTTCTTTGTTCGTTACCGGTGACATTGGTTCACCTGCATTCATCATTTCCCTGATATTGCTTACTTGCTACGTCCGCTACGAATGTGTTCACTCAGAAAGTAAATTGTGTGCCGGCCCGTACTTGTTAACATGGGCACTTTTGCACGTTTCAGGAGTCGAGATTTCCTCAGCTACGGACCCTTACTCCTGAACTGAGGGCTAGGCTAAAGAGCAGCTTCATCCACTTCGATGACCCTAGCTTCTGCGAGTGGATGCGCAGCCTCAAACTGGTCCCTCCTGAACCAAGCTAACCACAAATAATCGGATGTGTGCAACCCAAAACGGTGGATAGCAACGAGACGCGTGGGTTTGGCTTCTGACAGAGTCGCCAGACGATAGCCGAAAGCTTTCTGGAGTACACTTAAGGCCCAAACACATGTTTGGGTTCAGTGAAGCGCCATTTAGGGTGCAGCGGACTTGTATGATTTTGCCCGATTCTTTTCTCTGACGCGGTAACATAAAAGTCTCTTGTCATACAGGCGCAGATATTTACACAATAAGATTATCTCAGATCTCCTGCCTTTGAAGAGTACGTTTGATGTTACACAGTGCAACTCTGGCCTTACCATTCTTTTGATTTCTTTTGTTCGTTTGGGGTGGGTCACAGTTCTTCATTGTATAATCAGATATTGTACATTACAGCCGGTTGTTAGTGTTTACAGCATTTCATTTGCTCTCGATTAGTGGTGGTAACTGACTAACTGGTAAGCGATCTCGTTTAAAAAAAGGTATTTTGTGCGAAGCTGCCAAGTAGCTGACCCAAATGGCTAAGGGCGATATTCGAAGGATTGCAGTGTCAGGCTAAATATCATCCGTCGGATCAATGTTTCAACTTTGTGCAGCATTTTTTTTCCAGAATACAACAGTCCTGCAACCTTTTTTCTTATTAATCTGTAAAACTTGTGACAACTTTGGCAACATTTTGGGCATGCCCATGTAGCAAAAAAAATGTAAGAATTATGTTGTAGTCTGCAAAATAAAAAATAAAAAATACATCCAATATTTGTGTCTATGTTAGCGAGTAGAGCTGATAAAGATGGAGCTGCCCTACGATGATATTGAGTTTAACGGGCCCATCCATCTAGTGATTAAAGGTAAAGTGCCTCGGTACATTGGTTAAAGGAACACATATCCAATACTTGAGCAATCTCTATATAATACACACATAATCATTGTAATACTTTACCTATACTCAACAAAAATGATGCACACATGTAGCAAATATTAACAACATATGCGACATCAACAAAGTCCCTAAAAATTGACCTTCGCCAATGACCATGGAGAAATCCCCATGTCCGATTCGAGCTCGTCGGCCACAAATTTCCCGCAACGAAGGTTTGTCGAAGCCATACCTGATGAAGCCCAAACATGAGAGAAATCCTTTATAGGCACCCATAGAATCACTGCAACAAGATGAGTTTATAGGGAGCAAAAAGGCATATGTGTTAGTAGCATGTTGAAACATCATATGTAACATCTGCGAAAATCACGATTTTCACCGGCCTCGAACCATCAATAATGGTTGGAGGCGCCTTGTTTGTCGTCGATTTGGGCTCGCCAGCCACGGATCCTGCTCAGCGAAACCCCATGGGAGATAGATCTTGCGCCCCTAGACCGATTCCCCTCCTTTCTCGCCGTCTATTATGGCTTGGTGGCATGGACCCGAGCTCCACCTATAGGTATCTCTGGAGGAGAGAACAGTGCTCGGGAGGTGCTTTTGGGTGGTGGCGTGGAAGGGGTCTGAGGAAATGTTTCTCAGAGAGATAAGGTGTACGACCGTCGGAGAAGCTCATACTAAATAGCCAACACGGTGGGATTGCAGAGGTGCAGTGTTGGGGAAAGAGGAGGAGGCGGAGATCGACGTATTCATGGGGAAAGATGCTGGGAGGAAGAAGATGTGCCGCTGTAACCGGCTCATGCTACATCCGATTGGGATAAAATTATTTTCCTTTCTCAGATCTATAGATGACAAGTTTTGGTGTAATCACTCCCTAGCCTAGGCAAGGTCCTGACCGAGGCAAGACGAAAAACACCATCTAGCTATTATAGAATAAGTTATTCATATATAGATTTTAAGGGTCACACCCTTATTGATGGGGAATTTAATCTAGTTAGGTTTCAGAGTGACAAAAGTAATGGTATTACTGATCATAGATGGAGTGACAAATACAATGGTTGGATTAAATTTGGAGACTTCCTAATGTTAACTTACTGGTAGGCAATTTACTTGGGCTAATAACCAAGAAATTTGATCAACACTATATATGAATAATTTGTGTGATGGATCTTTTTTATTACTTTTGGAGATCTATATAATGTTGTTGATGATTATTAATAAATCACATTGGTCTTTTTCGAAAAAGAAGTCAGCACGTTGAGCGGGTGCCTTTTTCAAACCGATAATTCTAAAAATCACGAAAAAAACAGGTTTTGGGAGCCCAACCTAATAACCCCATGTAAAAAGAAACAAACAAAAGGAACTTGTATGTGGCAAGATAATTAGGTGGGTGGTTATACCCTAACCCATCAGAGTTCAAATCCTAAATTTGATATTGCTGTTTCTCATTTATGTGGAATATTCTTCAGTGAGAGGCGACGTTCCCGTCGACAGCGAGGCACATGCGGTGACTTCGTCAATCTCAAGACCCGACCGCCGGCTCAGGCCGCCGACTCAGGCGAATGCGGTGACTTCGTCAATCTCAAGACCCGACCGCCGGCTCAGTCTTTTGGAGATGTTCATATGGGTAGGGTGTGCGTACGTGCGTTTATAGGGGTTAAATGTGCACGTTCATTTGAGCGTCTGCCTTGTCCTACCGTGTTTCGCAAAAAACAAACAAAACATGTGCCCTCTGTCGAGTTCGTTATCCTTCTTCTTCTCCAACGTCGCTCCATCGTCCACAGCCACAACTGCCCATCACCCACAGCACGCGGCGGCCTGTGGCCGTGCACGCCTCACTGCACAGACGAAGCGGCGGAGCTGAAGCCAAGAGCAGCGACCGCGCGGCGCGGCGCGATGGCAACGGCACCTCCGTCCACCGCCACCTGCGCCACCGCCCTCCACTTTCCCCACCCGTCTCCTCCCTGGAGTAGCGGCGGTGGCGTCGGCCACATCCAGTTCTTCCGCCGGCGCTGCCGCGCGCTGCAGCGGCGGGGCGGAGGCGAGGTGGCGCGTGCGGGGCTGGGGGGATTGCTGGGCGGCATGTTCGGCGGCGGCGGCGGCGACGACGGGGAGGCGGCGAGGAGGAAGTACAACGACACCGTAGCGCTCGTAAACAGGCTGGAGCCCGAGGTCTCAGCGCTCTCCGACGCTGAACTCCGCGCCCGCACCTCCGCGCTGCAGGAGCGCGCCCGCGCCGGGGAATCCCTCGACTCACTCCTCCCGGTACGTACACAACAACATCCAGAATCACTAGTAACAATCTCTTGTATAGGATTCCACTCCAGATTTCAGTCCGAGTGGAGGCAGTGGGAATGTACACGGAGTTGGTAATTAGATCGTGCCCTGCCGATAGATAACTGTAGAACTGAGTAGTTAGTAGATTTTTTTTAATCATTTGCCGCACTTTATTTTCATTTTGGCTCATTTGCCACTTTGATGTCAGTGGAACAGGCAGTGACAAATGATCAAATTGCAAAATAAAGTTTGGAAAATGATCAAATCACTGGTTGCTTACTTGCTGCATTAAACCATGCCGCAACTCTAGTTGTAAATGGGGACTTCCTTTTCATTTCACTTACTACCGGGCGCACAGAACTTGGTTAGATTTTAACATCTAAACATAGCAAGGTGTGAGAAGAGTATCTGACTAGTGATTTTACTGCGGTATTGCATTTCAAGTACAATGCTGATTACAACACCTAATACATTCAACTTAAGTAGTTAAGTTTAACTGTTACTCATCCTCAAAGTTGTTATTACCTAATTTGTTACTTGTACTGTTTTTTTTCGTCAACGTTGGTATTTTTCCTTTGGAGTAACCACAGTATAATATTGTTAAAAAATGCAGTCCGTTTATTCTTGACTATCAGATTATGTCATAACATGATCAAGCAAATTGAACATAAATGCAATAAACTTGATCTCAGGTGCAACAAATGGATATAGAAATATCATCCAACGAGAAAACATGTTATTTTATCTCATATAAAGTAAAAGTTATAACATATTTGAAGACCTCAATATAAAAAGTGAAGAAATCGGGAACTATATGACCGACTTATCCACTTCATTATTGGAAAGAATGCAACAATTTGAAACATTGTAATTTTTATTAGAAGAAAAAGATAGTAACTTAAACATGTGTACAACTTAGAAATGGACTAAGTGACTTTTGTAGCATTGTTGGATTGAGAAAAGAAATTGTAATAGATGGATATATAAGTATATAAATAAATTGATGAGCTCACATATGGAAACGTGGAAGAAGTTACTTTCATGTTTAGACTTGAGGTACAATATATTAGTCACCCACTATTCATCCTCAGTAGCTACCAGCCTACTGAAATGTTTGTCAGAACACTGTCATGTAGTTTCTTTCTGTGATATATGCAACATGCCAACTATTCAACTCCTGAAAGAAAGATATTTCGAGGTGGAAGTATCTTTACGACTTTTCGGCTTTTGCAGGAAGCATTTGCTGTTGTGAGGGAGGCTTCCAAGAGAGTTCTTGGTCTTCGCCCCTTTGATGTACAGTTGATTGGTGGCATGGTTCTGCACAAGGGGGAGATTGCAGAAATGAAAACTGGAGAGGGGAAGACGCTCGTGGCTATTCTGCCAGCGTACTTAAATGCATTAAGTGGGAAAGGAGTCCATGTTGTCACTGTAAATGATTATCTCGCTAGACGTGACTGTGAGTGGGTTGGTCAAGTTCCCCGATTTCTAGGACTGCAGGTTGGCCTAATCCAACGTAGGTCCTCACTTCACATTGTTCATTATTGCTATATGGCCATCTCCAAATTGCACAGTTTGTTCATTATCCACCTTAACACTTCAAAGATTTTTTTTTCCAACTTCACCCTAATACCTCAAACAAAGTTAAGTATACTTCCATACCCACTGAATTGTTGTGAATTCAAGGAAGTGCTCATGGAAGTACTGATATGTACGAGAAAAGATGCCTATGTGCCATCTCCAAATTGCACAGTTTGTTCATTATCCACCTTAACACTTCAAACATTTTTTTTGCAACTCCACCTTAATACCTTAAACAAAATTAAGCATACTTCCATACTCACTGAATTGTTGTGAATTCAATGAGGTCCTCATGGAAGTACTGATATGTACGAGAAAAGATGCCCATCTAGCACTTGTTTTGAGTTTTCTATTTTACTGGCACCATGTATTTCCTTATTTGTAATGATGTTTGTTGAACAATTACTCTTCATTTTGGCAGAGAACATGACACCTGAGCAAAGGAGGGAAAATTACTCATGTGATATTACTTATGTCACAAATAGTGAGCTTGGATTTGATTATCTAAGAGATAACCTTGCGATGGTATGCCTCTTCCATTGTGGAGAATGTTCATCCGCGTTTGACTGTGCATGCTTACCTCTTAAGTTTCATGGGTCACCATAGGCGAAGGGACATATAGGTTCACAGCTTCTGCACTTAACCTAATCTTCATTTGCAGACTGTAGATGAGCTTGTGTTGAGGAACTTCAATTACTGTGTTATAGATGAAGTTGATTCAATCCTTATTGATGAAGCACGGACACCTCTTATAATATCAGGCCTTGCTGAAAAGCCAAGTGACCGGTATTACAAAGCAGCAAAAATAGCTGAAGCTTTTGAACAAGATATTCATTACACTGTGAGCGCAACTAATTCTTATCCCTGTTATCTTAGTGAATATTTCTTATCCCTGTATAATCTCAGAATGGTTATTATGTTCTAGATAGATGATAGATCATGCGACAGATCATTTTAGCTGAATCATGTGAACTATTTTCCATAATACATTTTCACTTGTTGTCTTATTTGAGATGGTATCATCCAAAAAACTGGTAATAATATTGTATAAAACACTTACCATGTGTGTTATTATGAGTGGATACCCGCTGCCTTGGCTCCAACTGTTGTAACTATCGTGCTTCTCCTCTTAATGAAAAGATGCACAATCATTTTTGTGCGTTCTCTAACGAAGTATCTATTGCTATTCTCTTCGAAATAGGACAGCATGAAAATCTATTCTCATAACGATATATCTTTCACCTATTCTTTAAAGTTTAATCTGTTCTTGTATTCATACTTTTGTTTATTAGCTAACATAAATTGTTCTGTAAACTTTATTTTTCAGGTCGATGAAAAGCAGAGAAATGTTCTACTAACAGAACAAGGCTACGCTGATGCCGAAGAAATACTGGACATAAATGATCTATATGATCCTCGTGAACAGTGGGCTTCATATGTTTTAAATGCAATCAAAGCTAAGGAGCTTTTCCTTAGAGATGTGAATTATATCGTTCGTAGCAAGGAAGTGCTTATTGTGGATGAGTTCACAGGTCGAGTTATGGCAGTAAGTATTGCATCACTATTCTCAGCGCTGTAAGACAATTTCACCATCTGTATAGCCCAAAATTAAGCCATTGACTAACTACTATGTTACATTTGTATATGATTGATGCTCTTCACATACACTTCTTCAAACACCTGTGGATCATCCTAACTGGTGGAGTAGGAAAGATCTTAGGAGAGAGATTTCTGTAATGTAACTAAAAATTATATTTATCATACCATCCCCAAAATTGATTCTTTCCACTGATCCCTCATTAGTTTATTTATGTTATGTCAAATTATACTGAGGTGATGTCTCGAGCAATTTGTTTGACAGCTAACAGATATATAGTCTGGGTATTTGTTATGTCCTTGATGACAACCCTTGGTATGTGAATCCCTGTGCAATTGTGCTGCTAGAAAATCTTCTGCTGCTAGCATTGCCCTATGCATGTGCACACTGACTGAGGACATAATCACGAATATTCATCCACACAATGTCTCAAGGAAAGTAAGATGGCAAAAGAAACAAGCCTCAAGTGACCACTTATTCGTAAATATAATCTAATCCATTGATTTGGATGGTTTGACTTCTGCGTCTACATCAGTTTACATTAGCTTCGTGCTTCAGATATTGCTATTTTTGGCAGGGCAGAAGATGGAGTGACGGACTCCACCAAGCAATTGAGGCAAAAGAAGGTGTACAGATACAGAATGAAACAATAACCCTTGCATCTATAAGTTACCAGAACTTCTTTCTTCAGGCAAGTGAGAGTCCTCTTGTTCCAGTGCTTAGAAGTTACCGTTAGTCCGTTACCTAATTATACGAAATGGTAAAAGCCAATTATCATCACTGGCCAGATAATCTTCAATGCCAACTGAGCTTTAACAGTCACTAACCTATGTTGAGCATTTTCGCTTATAGTGGTAAACCGTAAATGTGATGAAGAATATATGGCTCAGTGTGCTGGATGATCAGTCTATTCCTCTTACTTTTGAAGTTATTTAGTTTATTTGGCAGGAAGCTGATACTTTTCATGACAGTTTCCGAAACTCTGTGGCATGACTGGAACTGCAGCTACAGAAAAACAGGAGTTTGAGAGCATATATAAACTGAAAGTTACCGTGGTTCCAACGAATAAGCCAAACATACGGAAGGTGCTTGTCGTATTGTTTGACTTTGCACCTTTTATTTTAATAATGTGAAAGATTTGTCCTTTCAATTTAACTTAGCATGTCCCCTACTGAGAATGTTCGACTATGCTTCTTCCTTTGCAGGACGATTCTGATGTTGTTTTCAGAGCAACAAATGGAAAATGGCGTGCTGCTGTTGTGGAGATATCAAGAATGAATAAAATTGGACGTCCTGTGCTTGTTGGTACAACTAGTGTTGAGCAAAGTGAAACTTTGTCAGAACAGCTTCGTGAAGCAGGAATTCCTCATGAGGTATGCCTGTTTGCGTTCTCGCACTCCACATAGTCAACTAGTTTTTTTGAAACTTTTGTTTATTAGAACTTTCTGTTAAATGGACTTTGAAATTTTGAATGCACTCCAGTTTATGTTATCTCACCCTCCAGTTTACGCCTGTTAAATTTCCTAAGACCAGGAAAGTCTTCTCAAGCTTTATTTTGAACTTTTTTGAAGGTCCTTAATGCTAAACCAGAGAACGTGGAGAGGGAGGCAGAGATTGTAGCTCAGAGTGGACGCCTTGGTGCAGTGACAATTGCCACCAATATGGCAGGACGTGGCACTGATATTATCCTTGGAGGCAATGCGGAATTTATGGCCAGGCTGAAGTTGCGTGAGATGCTTATGCCAAGGTATATGAAATCTTTGCTAGCAAAATTCCCAAATAGTATGATAGACGCTGCATCTGATCATTTTCCTCTAAGTATGCTCAAAATTGCTTATATTTTCTTATGCTTCTGAAATAATGTTGCAGAACTGTCAATCCAATTGATGGTGTCATTATATCTAAAAAGCAGCTCCCACCAAGAAAGACATGGAAGGTAGATAATGAACTATATGTTCAGTAGCTATATGAATTAACATGTGTTGACTAGTGATATTCAAGGTTCTGTGAACTATTCTTCAGATTGTTGGTTTATGATTTAATTTGTGGTTGAGGTCTCAATGGCTTATTGCACTTATCCCCTCTTTCAGACAAATGAAAGCTTGTTCCCATGCGAACTTTCAAAGATACACTATCATGTGTCAAAGATGCAGTTGAAGTGGCTGTCAAAGAATGGGGAGAAAAATCACTACCTGAACTAGAAGCTGAAGAGCGTCTCTCCTACTCATGTGAGAAGGTAGACTTTGAAGTTATCACAAAGCTTTGAAATGTTGTAAGAAATATTTGGGTTTATTCTCAAGTGTCTATCTCCAAATGATTTATTGATGCATATTTTTAATAATAATTTGAAGTATAAGTAAAAACGTCTACCATCTGTACATATGGCTTAGACATCTGACAATATATTGATAATTAGTTGATACATAACAGTATTGAAACAGTTCATTCAAATTTATAACCATATTATAATGTATTTTCTTATCCAAAAGAATGTTATGATGTATTTTTATAATTCTGTGTCGACTGTCTTGTGGTAACAAAGCAGTTCAATTCCTAAGTTGCAGTAGAGTTGCTTACCACATGCTTACTTGCATCCTCCCTGGGGAATTGGGATTAGATAATCGACCAATTTAATTGTCATCCAAATGACTTGATTACTTCGAATTACTCTCATGCCTGATTTAAACTGTTGATGGTCAGTAGTTCATGCTTGGTGACAGCTCAGTTTTTTTCTCAAGAACTAACTGAAAGCGAGTTAGCGTTTTTTTGTCTTTTTTCTTAGTTTTGTTCCAGAGTTTGTATACTGACCAGTTACCACTTGGAACCCCTCAGATACTCCTACGAGCAGCCTAGAGAGAATCCACACTGAAATTAGTTCAGGACCCTTGTAATAACTTCGTGTTTCAAATTACTGGTGAAACTTATATGCATATTGTGAAAAAATATTGGCAAATAATTTTAAATGTTGGAGGATTTCAGGAATTTATATGATAATTATTTTACCAAGCTGTACTTATGTTGGAGCCACTCAGCCACACACTTGCATTGTTGAGACTGTCAAATTGTATATCGCCACCAGGAACTGTTTTTGGAAGCCATGATAGAACTATTAGCTTTTAATTGGATATGTGTATTTTGGTGTCTGGATATTCTGTTAAGACCCCCCTGTCCCGCCCCACCCCTCCCTCTACCCTAGACACAACAATCCAGATCCATATGCAGGAGACCTAATTATCCTTTTTCACATGGCAGGGACCAACACGTGATGAAGTAATTGCAACTCTGAGAAACGCGTTCATGAAGATAACAGATGAATTTAAGATTTACACAGAGGAGGAAAAGAAGAAGGTTTGCATGCACAAACGATATTTATTGGTTGGTCTATGTTATTGAAGATCATATTGCTAAACTGATCATGGCTTCGTTGTTATTTATTGAGGTAATTGCGACAGGTGGGCTTCATGTAGTAGGAACTGAACGACATGAGTCACGCAGAATTGACAATCAGGTAACATACTACCCCAGTTTCAGAATATATGTATTTTTAGCCTCTCCAACTTCTGCTTGAAATACTTTCCTTCTACACTTCCAAGGCAGTTTTAGTCATTTAGTCCTATTTTTTCCTTTAAAAAATTAATGAAATCGAGCTAATTACTCATATGCTGGCTTAGCACTTACTTTTAAAGTCCTCTAGCTGCATGCATACTTCCAATTTTTTTAATGCACAGCTGCAAGCGCTTGCAGGGAATATCCATTTCTACTTTAGCAATAAATTTTGCATACTCCAAAATTGCGAGAACTTTATTGCCTTTGGTGGAAAACGAGATGGGGCAATATTATCCATTTTGTGAGGAAATATGCAACTTGTATTTCCATGAGGCTATAGGCATACATGTATACATATATTGATGTTAAAATATGCAAAACAATCCTTACAATGGGGATAATACACGGCTAATTAGGGGTGGGAATTGGTAGCGGATAATCCAAATTATCCGACATTCATATTGGAGAAATTTAAAATGGAAGTGGTAAATATCTGAATCCGAACGCAATAGAAATGGAAGTGGTAAATATCCGGATTCATTTTTAAAAATAAAATACAATGTGGTGTTGAAATTGAAGAAAATATGGATATGGATATATCCTTATCCGAATAAAAGTATGTAGCCAATTTTGGTAATTCTAGTCTGATATGGCAATTTAGCAACCTAATATGGTAAGAAAGTGATCAAATGTATTTTTCTGTGATTAAACTCAAATTATTGTGTATTATATAGCTATATTTATCACTGTATCGTTCTAAAGTTGACTCACTTAAGCATGAGTATTATTTCGTTATATTCGTTTCCGTTTCGAATTGAGAAAACATCTGATCCGCATTCCTATTCGAGTAACATCCGCTCCGCATTCGTATCCGACAACATTCGTATTTTTTATTCGTATTTGTTTTGAAAATATGGAAACGATGTGGGGGTACTATCCAATCGCATCCGATCCGTTTCTACCCCTACACTAATATATGGAAAGTATATACAACTAACAGCCCCCACTCTAACTCATGGTGAAAGGCACATATTGTAGAGCAACCATGGTCCTGCACCGGAGCGTGTCAAGGAAGCATTGACACCAATATACTTGGTGACTGGTGGCTCATGCTCCACAGGTCACGCACAATACTGACAAAAGAGGAGTCGATGTAGTGACCAAAGCACCAAAATCCTCAAGCAACTACCGTAAGCAAGTCAGTATTTTATCGAAAAGGTCATCATCGACTGTGGCAAAATCAATCATTTCATTAACAAGAATTGAAATTCATGGTTGAGGGAGCAGCCTATCATGTCTTGTGTGGCGATCTTGGTAAATTACATTCTTCTTGTAGCTCTAAAATCCATTGCTCGCTACTCAGCCTCTGTACTCGACTGAAAGTGCACTCTGTTTCTTTGTCTTCGAGGCAATGAGAGAATCACAAAACAAAAACACGGCAAGCACAAGTACTAAACCTGAGTGGGAGCAAATAGCCGCGAAGATATCGTATAATACCAAGGGGGTTTACCTAGATTGTCTGCTGAGCTGCTGCTTTTTGGATTGGAAATGAAGGGAGAAGAGTGCGCTGGTGGTGGTTTGGTGGCCTGGCAAGACGGCCTGTAGTTGCTGCTGGCCTGGAGCAGGGAGTTATCTCAGCTGTTCAAGATGAAAGAGAAGAACAATCTGGTTTCAACGGCAAAAGGATCAAGTGACGTGCATATGTGGTAAATATGCAGGAAACCTTATACAATGGGAAATACTCAGCAATACACAGAAAATATATACAACTCTTAACACCATTATCAACATGAATTCGTCCTTTTAGGGATATGTGTTTCAGAATAAATAATATTAAAACTGTAGGTAGTTAGTTGGGCAAATAGCAGCCCAGCTATTTTCTCGGTTGCATATATAAATCCATACGTGAATTTGAGCATTAGGGAGGGAGTAATAATTATAATAACGAGCCAATTAAGGCAAGTAACTCTTTCTCGACCATCGAATGGAGAGATGGTCAACATGGGATCATGGGCTTGACTGTAGTATGAGCCCTTGGATTCAGCTAATCGAATAGAAATAAATCATTTGGGTCACAATGGGTTAACTTACTAAAGAACAAACACACCTTTTATGATCCAATATATTACGATGTACACAAAAACACTTTTCCATATGGTTATGATTACTTCAAACTTTGTTTGTATCATATTATCATTCCATTTGATTGGTTTGCTTTTATCTGGTGTAGCTTCGTGGTCGAAGTGGCAGGCAAGGGGATCCTGGGAGCTCTCGCTTCTTTCTTAGTCTTGAGGATAATATCTTCCGGATCTTTGGAGGTGACCGGATACAGGTATATGTTATTTTTTTTATTTATATGTCTTCCTTGGGATAATATGACAGCATACCAAATGCTGCACAAGTACAGTTTTCGGTTGTATAGCATCAAAACTATTTCCTGTTGATTCTGTTGTGTTGCATCAAAACTATTTGCCGTCGATTCGGTTGTCTTGCACAACTTACTGACTTCACCTAAATCTTCTGATGAATAAAATATAGGTCAACTTGAGTTCTACTATTCGATAATTTGTATATTCTTCATTCCTGAAGGTGAGATGGGATGTAACAGATTAGAGCGCATCCATTGCTAACTAAAGTGGCTTTGTAAATTGTAACTAGTGCATCTACCTCCCTCTACTAACCACCAGGTGTACTTGCAATAAATGGATGCGCTTCTTAGCCAAAAAGAAAACCTAACATAACTCTTCTGCTATGAACATCTAAGCTTCTATTCCAAACCTGTTTTAGCTAGTACCTCCAACAGTAATAAATTTGATGATTCACTACCAGTCACAAGCTTTGTGTAGGGCAGTACTCAAACTGTAACTTATGAGCAAGAATTGCTCTACCAATCACCCTCTACTTTAGACATCTTATGAAACTTTTTAATCCAAAAGTCTAGTACCTTCCTAGAAGCCAGTGAATCAGGAGGAGAGGGGTTCTTTCGAGTAGAAAACGATAAGCAGAGCAATTTTCAAGCTAGCATCCAAAATGTAAAATATTTATACTGCAAGATTGCAGGAGTGTATCTGCTACACTCAGAATTACTGCATCATTCAGCACATTAGGATTATCCAACTATAGTTTCGATGAGAGTGAAAAAGGGCATGCATACAATTTCTGAAACATTGCCAACTGTGTCATGTAGGGTTTGATGCAAGCCTTCAGAGTTGAAGATCTTCCTATTGAATCAAAGATGCTAACAAGGGCCCTAGATGAAGCTCAACGGAAAGTTGAGAACTACTTTTTGATATCAGGAAGCAGTTATTTGAGTATGATGAGGTATTAAATAGCCAGAGAGATCGGGTATACGCAGAAAGAAGACGTGCTCTTGCATCTGGTAGTTTGGAATCACTTATTGTGGAATATGCTGAATTAACAATGGACGACATACTAGAGGTTTGTTACCAAGCACCACTATGTTCATAGCAGATTTTGTTTGGTAATTTCTCCTAAATATTATGCCAACGTACACAACTTCATTTGAAAGTTCACAACTATTATTATGTTATCCTGTGCTGATGCAAGTTTTTGTCCTATTTGCAGGCAAACATAGGTCCTGATAACCCAAGGGAAAGTTGGGACCTTGGCAAGCTGATAGCTAAAGTTCAACAGTGCGTTTTCCGATACTACGTATATTTCAGAGGATCTATTGAGTGATTCCTTTGTAATGTTTCTATATTTTTTTCTAGGTATTGTTACCTTCTAAATGACCTGACACCAGAAGTGTTGGAGGTAAATGCTCAAGCTATGAGGATTTACAGGAGTACCTTCGTACCCGAGGGCGTGAAGCATACTTCCAAAAAGCTGTACGTTGCTCTTTCTGGCTACATGAGTAGAGTTTTCTTGCAATTCTTTTGGGGGGGAGTTTTCTTGCATGTTACATGCTGAAAGATTACAGAATGCTTAGAGTAATGCAGAATAGTTTTAACCAATAAAAGAAAAAGAATAGAAGTTTCACCATACTTTGTTGCTCTATTTGTATTACTCTACCAGTTCAGGTCACTATATCCTTACTACTCCCTCCGATTGGAAATGATTGACATAAACTTGTGTACATACGGATGTATCTAAACATATTTTAGTGTGTAGATACATCCATATTTAGATAAATCTGTATCAAACATTTCCGATCAGAGGGAGTATTAAAAGCTGCCAACCAAATCTCTACAGAAAAAGTAAGCAGTAGCTTTCTCACTTCAGATTTGAGTTCCAAGATCAGAGTTACTTTCTTCAAAATGACACATGAGAAACAATAGCCTTAGTGTATTTTGAACCTAAATATATTAGGAACTCCGGCAAACATTTTTTTAGTACCTTATTTTCATGTATCATAACTTATCTGTTTATGCGGCAGGAAATCGTGGAGAAGCAAGCTCCAGGCTTGATGAGGGAAGCCGAGCGATTCCTTATTCTAAGCAATATTGATAAGCTTTGGAAAGAACACTTGCAAGCTTTAAAGTTTGTTCAACAGGCTGTTGGATTGAGGGGCTATGCTCAACGAGACCCCCTTATCGAATATAAACTTGAGGGATATAATCTCTTCTTGGATATGATGGCTCAAATCCGGAGAAATGTTATTTATTCTGTATATCAGGTTTGTCCACCCCTAATGTCCAAAGTTCTCTTTTTTCCCCTTGAAAAAGTTGGAATGCTACATTATTTTATCATTTTCGTTAGCTTTAACTAACATTTCAAAGAATTATTTTAAGAGTGCTGGGATTGCTACCTGATTAGCTCTTTCCTGGTTTAATCAACACAAAAGTCCCTGAGCAGCGTTGTGCAGCTTGGAAGAAAAACCTAGCTTGTTACTAGTGGCATTGTGAAACCTACTAGATTTCTATGATAACTAAGGCTTGTAGCTAATGTGTTTCTTGCACTCTGCATAACTGTGCTTCCCTTGCCTTCGATCCTAGGACTTTTTTCTCCTTTCTTTTTGTACTAGCAATAATCATACCTCCTTCCTTCTTTGACTTGCACTTATTTGACCGTTTGTGGCTCTAGTGACCTTATCCTTTGTTTTGGAACAGTTCAAACCAGTGATGAAAAAGCAAGAAGAGGAAAATTCTGAAAAGAAAGATCAAAAAAAGAAAGTAGAGAAGGCTGCGAAGAAACTCGGTGCAGCTGCATCTTAAGTTTGATGTGTGATTTTCTTTTTGCTCTTCCTTGTAACAACGGTTTGGTGGGTGTTATGATTCCTCGGGTGTATAGGTGTATTCAGTATATACGATGGTTGACAGCGTAGGGGAAGCAGGACAAATGTGACTCGATAGCTTCATGCTGGGGAACAGCTGTGGATGAATTTTTACTTGGATTGTCAGATACTATCGTTAGTTAGCTAGCCTCCTCCACCCAGCATCTCAGGTATGGGTAGCATAAGTTTTTACTCATTATACAAAGAATGAAGTTGTTAAGAGTTTGAGTTCCTTAGTCCACAGTTTTGTATAACGTACAGTTTTCCTTTGGTTCCATTATTTTGCAAACCCCTTAAGATATTCCGAAGAACGATAACATAAACATGGGCAAACTGGTTAGAAGGGCATTGATTCTACTTACTACCCCTTAAGATATTCCGAAGAACGATAACATAAACATGGATAATCTGGTTAACCGCATTGATTCTACTTACTTTTTTCAGTAAGTTATTGCAGGATGTCTCTGAGCTCATCAACTGGTATAGTAACTATTTCACCTGCCTTGATCTGTAGCGTTGCATGGATCCACATATTTTTGTATCGTCTAGAACGAGTAAAGAGAAAAAAATGCAATAACATAAACATGCTAAGAGTAATCACTCTGTTCTAATGTATTGCTCCTCGTTCTTTTTATCAGATCCGTTATTGTTATATTTCGTAATGGCATGTGTTGTCGCAGGGATAGGGGCAGTCAATCGCCTTCACTTCAGCCCGCCCAAAGTACCAGTCACCCACAGACTTTCCAATATCCTGTGGACACAAGAACAACACAATTTACATGAGCCCATGCTTGATATACTCCTATATAATCCACTTCAAACCCATTTGGTTGCTAGGTACCTTGTTTAGATAGTAGGAGAGCCGTTTGCATTCCAAGTGGCCCGGTTCTCGGACTGACCGTGAATGAAGCATGAGTTTATGAAGTGCCCGTTGCTCTTGGAAGGAGAAACCTTGAACAGTTGCCACCATCTGGTCCCTGAAAGCTGCACTCGTAGGCACACATGCGACACCCCAATTCAGATCACCGTGTTGATCTTGATATGCAAATATCATCATGTGGTACGATGCATGCCAATTTAAACTATGTATGCACCTTGCAAAATCGTCATCTTGGATGCGTCGCAGGCTGAACGGTTGGATTTGCAGGCTTGCCAGGCGCCGCTGGGGTCAACTCCGTTCGGGCTAGGCTTTCCCGGATCTGAATTAACATTTGCCCTTGTCAGAATGCACTACCCATGCATGTAGCCAAGAGAGAATATGGTACTAGTAGCTAGACTTGGATGGTGAAAAACTTGCTATACCTGCCAGGTATCGTAGGCCGCATTTAGCAGGAATATCGGGGTTTTTATGCTGCCGATTATATTTTGCGGGAAGAAGCACTGCACGTGCACGTAAGTACATGAGGAAGATATGGGTAAGTTAAGATGAGATGGGACAACAATAAGCATATACTCCCTCCGTCCCAAAATGATACATCCGCTTTTGAGCAAAATTAAGACACTTATTTTTGGACGGAGGGAGTATATGCAAGTACGCATGCATGCAAAAGACACTGAGTACGAACACACCGAGGTGGCGTCGAGACGAGCAGTGCAACTCGTCGGCAGGTTCTGAGCCACTCCATGGGTAGCTATGACACGCTCGTAGTAGGATCTCAAGGTACGACCGCCAGAGATATCCACGCTGCAAGCATATGCATACAACAATTAATATCGTATATAGGTGCAGGATGAGCGTTAACTAACTTGGAGCATTGTGCACCATTAACGTACGCGTCCAGGAAGAGTCCTGCGTCGGCGAGACACTTGACGGTGGTGCTCCGGCCGGCGAAGAAGGCGTTGAACTGGTCGCAGTGCAGCATCACCGCTAGGGCCCCGGCGGAGGTGCCCGTCAGCAGCACTTGGTCTGCAGAGGCCATCCCAATGGAGAGGAAGTACTGGATGGCGGCGTTCCAGATGCGCTGGCCCCGGAAATACATCCCGGAGCACCGTCGTAGCCTTCGCCGGTGAATGATGCGCCGTCGCAGTACCGGATCATCACCCGGTTCCAGTTGTAAAAATCTAACATACATATACGTGCAAACGTTAGCTTGATTCATATAACCGTCTTGTCGATCGTACATAGTCCATGGAGTACCAGGGTTGTCGACGGGGCTGGAGCTCATGATGCCCGAGAAGTACATCTGCTTGTCCATGAGATTCGACGAGCGGCTGCTCGCCTTGCGGGACAGACACGCGCTCACGCTGTCGCACCATCCGCCACCCTGCGCACACAGCTTATCATGGTGAGCCGGCGGTCTATCAGATGTTCGGATACACCACATGTTTACCTAATTAAGTACCTCTAGGTTCACGATCCATCTGTTCTTCCCTTCACCGTAGCCCGGGTCCAGGTGATAAGCCGGCGGGGTCCCGTCGATGCACACTGTATCAATCATTTACATAAACGGCACCGTCACATTTATGTGGATTTTTTTCTAGGAGTAGAATATTACCCTTGAAGTTGTATATATCACATGACATATGGCAAATCTCTGCAACCAAGGCGATCGATGATTGGAAGAAAAAATCAAGAGATCTGTTGAGTATTATCTTGGAGATTGGGTAGCGTAATTACAGGGTGAAGATTGTTTGTGATGGTAACTAGAGTAGCTATGTTACTCTGATGCTCTCTCTCTCCCCTTTAGGCCATGTCATTTTTTTCTAGCTGGCATCTATGTTACCAGCTTAGTTACTCCCACTGTGGGTAGCCTAAAACATGATACTCGCGGGTAGCACAATTAATGGCCAATTAATTTAAAATTTGCAGGATTTATAAAAGGATTTATAAGGTATATTATGGGAGTTAATATGCAATAAAGACCAAATCGGCAAGGATCCAACTAAATTCTTGAGCTATTGCATTATATAATTTGGGATAGATATAGATATGCAGTAAAAACCGTGAGTAAGCATTAATTTCAATTCGGTGCAAATCTAAATGGCTGAAAGTAGATTTGATTCCGATGTTTGAAATCGAAGAAGTTGATCGCTCCCTGGTACTGGTTTTCTCCTAAATTTATTAATTAATCAGAAATATTTTTTTCTAGGTGAAAGGAAAAGCTCTGGTCAGCTTTTTGAAAAAAGATGACATTTCAATGCTCTTTTATTTTTCTTTTCTTGTTTTTTATCAGTTTGAGGTATGAGTACAAATATTGGACCGTGCATGTGGTCATCACTAGAGGTATACATGTTAGTACTTGTCTCTACGCTAGCATATATGTCTCCCGGGCAATCCTAAAAGGATCATGAGGATTGATTGGACTGGACATACTCCCTGCGTTTCTTAATATAAGGTGTTTAAGGTTTTGGCACGGATATTAAGACGTCAGTATTTTGTATGTGGTGGACTAATTTTCTACTGAAAAATAACAAGAGAAAGGAGTCCTTATTAGCCACAAATTGAAAACAATCGTCAAATTCCTCTAATCCAGATTGTGACTCATTTTTTGATGGGTAAAATTGTCCATAAATCGCAATACACCTTATTTTGAAATTTTTCTTAAAAACTTAGACACCTTATATTAAAGAACGGAGGGAGTAAATTTAAACTAAAATCCTGACAAACTGAAGTGCTTCGGTCTACCGACATGTCATTGGACATGCATGGACATGGACGATAACACAAGGTTAAATTATATGTACATATGTACGTACCGGCTCCTTTGTGACGGCGGACGTGAGGAGGCTGATAGGCACTGGTACGTAGGGTGACGCCGTAAGCCTCCTCCTACCACCGCCGCTCTTGTGCTTATCGGCTGCCGCCGCCTGCGTGCCCCCCACGAGGATGACAAGCCCCACAAGGAAATCATGTTCATCCCGATCTTCTCCCCATCTTCAACAATGAATTGTCTCGTGACTCTCTACCAGGCTCGATCCTAGAAATATATCATTGGATCGATTAAGTAGAATCAACTATTGATGGTACCCAATTCAAACGCCACGGAAAGGTGTATTAATCAACTTGGTCAAGAAAAACAGTGGAAGGTATTAATCTCAGCGAGGGCATTAATGTTATGCATGTAGTCTCTAATTTATACCCGGCGTGCAGATCTAGCAAAAGGAATGGCACACCGCCTGGGGGGCAAGCTACAAATTTGCTTACATTTCCTTCCATATATACGCCAACTTGCCAGCACGGGAGTAAACACGTGGAGCTTCCAGATATATATGTGTCTCGTACGAGAAAGTCAATCACCCAGCTGGGACTGAGATATATCGGAGTGCCATCCATCTCAACTCCGTTCGGTCCGTCCATATCCAAGCCAACCTTATCACTACACAAGTATATCAGCATGAACCAATTTCATCAGCGCACACGCATGCATGGCCATGTCATGGGATGATCGATCGAGGAACTCAACACAGCTTGAATAATGCTTGATGGAGGGCGGTGTTCAAGCTAGAGATGGCTTCTCTACGAACGACGGTGCACATGCTGGATACATCATACCGGAGCAGATCTATCTACCAAGTACCAACCCTCAAGAGGATAAGGAAGAACTGCTTTTCGTGACCATTACTCCAGCGTAGAGGCCGAACTGCATGAAACTCACTAGAACATACCCGCAAAAAAAAAACTCACTAGAACATAGTGGCATATCGGACACGGGTGAAAACCCACGTAGAAAACAATGGTCTCATCGCTACAATCATGTCACTGATGTGGATGACATATCGGCAACTGGGGAACACCTGCTTATGATGAGGGTTCACTAAAGCAAACAATTTACCACAAACATACATGTCGCCGAGACAAGCCTCATAAAAAACGAGCATTTTTTAACCATCGTTTGCATTGTGCTAACATAGGTTACGTGTTTGTGGTTTTGACCATTTGCGATGAGCATCGTGCATTTAGTAATTCCATTGATTTCAAAGTATATACCATATTATGGTTTCACATCACAAATTCACAATACAGATTCTCACAAAACACAATACACAGATTTTACAACACAACAATAATAACAACATTTATTCATATCGCCAACACCATGCATAACACATGACATCTTTACACATTTATTTATAATGTACCAAATAGATAATATCAAAACACATAAATGACATCTTTACACATTTTATTTATAGTTAACAAAATAGATAATATCTTGTTCACCACCCAAAATACTGAAAACCTTCCTATATATACTTGTAATATGTAAAAAGAAAGAATAATGAGGAAAACAACAATGTCTTTGCAAGACACTCGCACACAGGGCTAAAGTGACAACCTGGCTCGAGGACCATGTGTGGGGGTGGGGGTGGGGGTGGGGGTGGGGGTGGGAGTCCCTCTTGGCTCAACCTCTCGATCCCTTCTTCTGTAACTCTGAGGCAGGTCACACATCATCATCACCATTCGGAACTCCTTCGTGGCGCAGGCGAGAAGGAGCATGTCTCCGGCGAGGCTCTGTCGCACGACCAAGGTTGACTCAGGAGGAAGAAGACATCCTGCTCAAAGAATTGCTAAGATATCCTCTCTTGAAAGGTATGGGAATAAGGTTGAATTGAAGAAGAGGAAGATGAACATGAAGTGATGGATCTGATCACAGTTCCAGTCTATATAAGAGAAAAAGGACTCATGTTCTCCCTCCGGAATAATCACGACCATCCACGCCTCAGATGGAGACCATAACAAACACGTGAGCTCGTAGGAGGGTTTCTAGGAAACCACAACGTACATCGGAAAGTACCGCGCGCCTTGTCACCTGTCAATGGACGTGGCGGCAAGGAATCTCATTATGATCATCACCTATAATTATGACAGCCAATTTAGATTCACATGCGTCAATGACCTCCCAGGTCCCATGGCCGCTCATATTCAACGTCACTCGGTCAGCAAAATTTCCCATACACCAACGACCTCTCATCGCGTGACAACGTCACTCGGTTCAAGGATTGTCCAAATTAATTCATATTCAGGTCTTGCACAACAATCGAGATGGGAAGGCCTCATCCCCGTGATGACCTACTAACGTCGTATAGAACATGCAACCTTCAAAGGTCATGCGTTTAACTTAGTCGGGAAGGACTCACCCCATGTGGCGACCTACTCATGTCGCAGAGGATACCTCCACCTCTTAGGCGCGTTTGCATTGATTCACTTTTAACTTGGGCATGTTTGCCTCTCCACACATCAATGGATGCAATCCCAATCAGTGAATACCTAGGGCCTAAAGAATTGCCATCCAACCCTTTGAATCGGGATGGAGGGAGTAGTAGATCTTGCTACACCCTGTATTCATTTAATAATTTAAACAAGCATTTACCAAGTAGGCATCTATTCTTAGCATCAAGATTTTCCACCCCAGTCCACAATGGCCTTTGTATACAAATAATGCGCCACGCTTTGTTAGCCGTAAACTTCCATTTATGTTTATTGCATTCACGTATAGAAATCCATTCTTTTGCAAGCTCCCTTAGATATTTCGAAGAACAATAAATAAATATGGGTAAAGCGGTTATTGATTTGAATTACTTATTTTTAATAAGTTATTGCAGGATGTGCTTGAGCTCATCAGCTGGTGTAGTAACTATTTCACTTGCCTTGATATGTACCGTTGCATGGATCCGCATATTTGTTTCGTCTGGAACGAGTTAACAAAAAATGTAAATGCAACAATAGTTCAAGACATGCTAAGAGTAATCACTCTGTTCCAATGTATTGCTCCCTGTTTTTTTAAACTAAATCCGTTATATTCACATCTCGTGATGGCATGTGTTGTCGCAGGGATAGCGGCAATCGATGGCCTTCACTTCAGCCCGCCCAAGTACCAGTCCACTGATTTCCGATATTCTGTGAACGCAAGAAAAACACAATTTACATGAATCAATGCTTGATGTAATCCACTTCAAACCTAGTTGGTTGCTAGGTATACCTTGTTATGAATAGCAGGAGATCCAACTGCATTCCAAGTGGTTGGGTTCTTGGACTGATGAATGAAGCATGAGTTTATGAAGAGCCCGTTGCTTGAACGGGGGAGAAACCTTGAACAGTTGCCACCATCTGATCTCTGAAAGCTACACTCGTAGGCACGGACCGATACACATAATTAGACCATGATTGTTGATCTCGATATGCAAATATCGTCATGTGGTACGATGCACGCCAAATTAAACAATGCATTTACCTTGCAAGACCGTCATCTTGGATGCGTCGCAGGCTAAGCGGCTAGACTTGCAGGCTCGCCATGTTCGTTAGGGTCAGCTCCATCCGGGGCCAGTTTTCCGGATCTGAATTACAATTCCCCCTTGCCAGATTGTATTACATACGTATAGACATATATAGTAGGTATAGGAGGAGAGACTTGGATGATATCAGGTGAAAAACTTGGTATACCTGCCAGGTATCGTAGGCCGCATTTAGCAGGAATATTGGGTATGTATGCTGCTGATTATATTCTGCGGGAAGAAGCACTGCATGTGTAGGTACGTTCATAAGAAGATAGGGGGTAAGTTCAGATGATATGGGACAACGAGCAACACATATATACAAGTATGCGGGCATGTCAGGTACATAATATATACATACGCACCGAGGTGGCGTCGAGGCGAGCAGTGCAACTCTTCGGCAGGTTCTGAGCCACTCCATGGGTAGCTATGACACGGTTGTGTAGTGGATCTCAAGGTACGGCCGCCAGAGACGTCCACGTGCGAGCATACAACATGGCGATGAACAATTAATCATAGGTGCAGGATAACTTGGAGCATGCACCATTAACCTACGCGTCAAGGAAGAGGCCTGCGTCGGAGAGGCACTTGACGATGGTGCCCGGCCGGAGAAGAAGGGCTGAACTGGTCGCAGTGCAGTATCACGGCCAGCCCCCGACGAGGCTCCCGACAGCAGCGCTTGGTCTGCAGAGGCCATCCCAATGGAGAGGAGGTGCGGATGACAGCGTTCCATATTCGTTGCCCCGGAAATACATCCTGGAGCACGGTCGTAGCCTTCGCGGCGAAGGACGCGCCGTGCAGTACGGACCCTACCCGGTTCAGTTGTAGAAATTGACATACATAGGTGCAAAGGTCAGCTTGCTTTTATTACGATGATGCTTGATTCATATGGGGGGGGGGTACAGGGTTTTCGACGGGGCTGGAGCTCAGGATGCGAGAAGTTCATCTGCTTCTCCATGCGATTCGACGACCCGAAACTGCCGCCTTGCGGTTCAGGCACTCGCTCACGCTGGCGCACCAAC
>CAMZMU010000088.1:3472326-3629257 GCA_947311845.1 Poa pratensis
CAAACAGGTCACAGATAAAAATACGTGGCCATTCAGTGACGAATATGGAGAGTCGCTAATTAGCATATTTCTTGTAGTGAGTGATCTCATGAAGATCCCATATTTGCAAAGACATAGATACCAAAGTTACCGAACGGTAATTCTCCTGGCCTCCTGGGAGCCTGAGGGCTTGGAGTCAGGGCTTGTTCGGAAACTCTCCGGTTCCAGGCTCCCCTGACTCCACAGATGGAATCGGGCTGAACGAGGCAAACCCTTGGAGCCAGAATTCAGGGTCAGTGCCTTGTGGTACAAAAAACAGACCTGGGAGTTTAAGGATCTGAAAATGCGTACCTTAACTATTTACGGAGGAATTGTCTTTTGCTAAGTTAAAAATGATTCACAACACCTCTCCGTCGATTCGCATGTGTCCAACCTCGCCCTGTGCGCAAGCACACGATCCTCACCGCCTAACATACGCCGTCGTCGGCCATTCACAAGGGCCGATGCACATCTCCTGCATCGTTCCACCTCTTTCCGCATCGATCTGCCAGCCCAGCAGCCCCTAGCTTGCTGCCGCCACCTCCTCTACCCCGCTCCACCTTTTCCATGCATGCCGCTGCCCAATGTCGTCGTTCTGCAACGTCTCCTCTCTAGGCGCTCTAGGCATGCATACGAGGTGAGGCCACCCGCTCTGCCACTTATGGCCGAGTTGGAGGCGCGTGCGTTGGAGGACACGTTTGCCATCTCTTTGTGTCGAGGTTGTCGGCCCATGCCAGGGGCACGTCGGGAGATGGAGCAATTCAGACGAACGGAGTTGATGATTCTTGGTTTTCACTGGGGAGCCGCTCGCAGACTAAGGCATGCACTAGTGGTGGGAAGGGGCTGATGTCTTCCCACCGACCAGAGTTCGAGTCCTCATGCTCGCAATTTCGGTGATGTTGCACCCCTCTTCCATCAAAATATCACGGGCCCCTTCCCAGTAGGAAATAATTTTTTTCACCGGGGAGCGGCCCGAACATGGTTGTATACGTCCAAGTCAGGTGACGTCGGTGACATGTAAATTTATTCTGATTTTAAAAATGAATTACTTTCAAACAGGGCTTTCAAATCTCCCACACCGGCATATTCTCAAAAGTATTTCCGAAAAGCAACTTCTGTAAAAAGAAAACTATTCATCGGAAAACAAGTTGGCTTACGGAAAAAAATGTTCATCGGAAAACTTGTCCGTGTAGGTGAGAGAAAAGCATGTTTATATTACAAACTCACTTTTTTGTCCTAGAACTTGTTAACTATTCATCGGAATATATTCATATGAAATCTTAGGCAGTTTGTAGTTCCACAGCAAAGGAGCAATGCGACTTTTTTTTATTACTCGGCACATTCTAATTTTCCACATGCAGTTTGGAAAATTGTACTACCTTCGTTCCTAAATGTAAGATGTTTTAGATTTTACATATGTTGTCTACATGCATATTAAAATGAGTGAGCATACACATAAAATATGTCTAGAAACATTTGTGTATATATGAATCTATACTACTATTAAAAGAGCAAACTTGTGTTGATACATTAAATCTGAGCCCTTTAATATTTGATCAACGATCCAGATCGCTCCAATGTTTGACAACTCAACACACCTTTTCAGTTTTATGATAATTACAAGAATTGCCACCGCCTAAAAAAAGTTTCGTTGATCCTGATGGAAAGCTGCCGTCGCGCGAGAAGGACTTGTACCGCCGCCTCTCCGCTAGCCCGGTGCTTCTCCCAGCGGTCTCCTGGTAGGCTCCTGGTATGTAACTACAAACGGCTGTGGCGCGGGCGTGCGTATCCCTGGAACTGAATTGGTTGATCGCTAGCTTTTTTGAAACGAGATGTTGCAGCTAGCTTGAGTTGCTGAACGAAATAATGCTAGCTGCGTTTTCATCTTAATTAGTCTAGCTGCTTATCTCACTACGATTCCATCTGTTTTGTTGCGGCTATCAGCATGCCTTCTGGTCCCGTTGCCCTTCCAATTGTATTGATTTGAAGATTAAACTTCACATCAATTTCTTATGGACATTGGAATACCGATGCTTTGTTGGTTACTTTTCTTTTCTTCCTATCTAATCAGATGACACCAGTGCACACCTAACTCTACCTGCTGGATGATTTGAGGCCGATCTTGAGAGAATGCATCTTCATACTTGATGGTACTAAATGTGCCAAATAGGAAATCATTAAAAACAACTTCAATGCACTGGTTTCATCATAGTAATAATATATGGGATCTTCGCAACTTGACATACTGCATAACACTCCTGTAAAGGACGTCGTGTCTAGCGCCCGCCGTGTCAATAGGAACTTACTTTGTGCACTTCTGCGACGTATTTGAAAAAAAAAATTATGGTTGGGACAAAACTTATTTTTAATCAGATGACACCAACGCGGACCTAACTTATTTTTTCTCGCCCGTTACAACGCATGAGCATGTTTATTTGATTAAAGGGACAAATCCTATTATGATTATTTGATAAAACAATTATGAAATAATTATTTGATGATTTTAATGTCTTTAAAAAGTATACAAATATGCTTTGTTTGATATACTAAAAGTTGTATCATCCAAATTTCGTAATCATGCAGGTCATGATGTGGTTTCTGGATATTAAATTCCATGCAGTACTTCCCGGGAGAAATGATTATTCTGGTAGAAATTCCAATAACTAACAACTCAGACCTCTACAAATATTATGAATCATTCACATTTATCATGTTCTTGTTTATGTGATTTAAAATAATTTCCTATTATAATGATATACACATCTAGGAAAATTGGCACTGAGAGGAAGAAATATTTTCCTTGTAGAACCTACAGGTTGGAACACCTGTTTTGTTAGACTTTTCTTAAATTTGCAATGCATGCCAAGTCGGCTTATGTTGACAGCTTCCTGATGATCTGTTTTCTTGGTTAATTGAAGGACTAGACAAAATGGTGGCCCTGAATGCCGTGTGGTGGACTTATTTACCGGACATTTTGTGAGCCACATACGGAGTGATGATTGATGTAGTAGTAATGTATTCAAATTTTGAATTTTACCTTAATGTTGTTACATTATATTGTAGAATTTATTTTACCTTAATGTTTTTACATTATATTGTAGAAGTTTAATTCTTTTAAAAGCATATAAATAATGTCAACTGCTACACATGAATGTAATGAACAAAAAATTATGTTTTTCCAATAATGCACAAAATAGTACTACAAAAAGTTGACAATCAGCCCTTCTAGATGAAAACATTGTGCAAATAACTGATTACTTTTGGCTTAAGAATTATTTGTGTACATTAATATTTATTAAAACCAGACTAATTTTTGTGTATGTATTTGTTGACACGTGTAGTATTTCCTACTTGTAAATCGTCCTCTATAATTGTGAAAACGTGCGTTGCACGTACATGCCAACTATGTGGACAAAGTCTAAAACATATTATATTTGGAAACGGAGGGAGTACAAAGTAGCAATGTCACTTTTTTATTCTCGGTACAATTTTCCACATGCAGTTTGGAAATTGTAAGCATGTAACACCTCTCATGTGCAGAGGAAAATGTAACTAGAGTTGGGGCTGCATGCAGAAAACGACAGATAATATAGCTTGAACCAGCATGTCAACAAAACATTACGGACGAAGAAGATGATGCTGGCTTATTCAACCGAAGGTTGTTCTGTTTCGGAGACCTAACCCCTCGCGGCGCTCCCCAAGGCGCCGCCGGGGGCTCCCCATACCGTGCCTCCCCAGGCCTCCCTCCGCTGATCCATCGAGCCGCTGTTGCCGCCGGCTCTCGCCGCGGCGGCGGCGGGCCCAGCCGTCACGAGGTGGTCTGGGGGTGGTTGCCTGGAGTTCCGCGGCGGAGTTGCTGGGGCGGTGAAGTCGTCGTGGCTCTAAGCAGCGGTCAGGTCGGCGTCCCTGGCCGGGTGGCGGCGGAGGTCGACTTTCGGCGGCGCGTTCTTTGCCGGCAGCGGGATCTGGGGCTGGGAGGGGTTGGATCCCGAATGGGTGATGGCCTCCTCCTCATCTCCTCCTCGCTGCATGGCTTTTTCGGCCAGATCTGAGAGAAGATCGCCCCTGTTTCTGCCGTCTTGTTCCTCGTTGTCGGCCTTCACCGGTGGGGTTTGGAGTGGCAGATCCACAGGGTACCGTGGATGGCGAGGGGGCTACTTGTTTGGCTTGAATAAAGGTGGTGGTCCTAGGGTTCCAAATCGCGCGAAGACGAAGATTTGCTTGACGCCGGTACCTTGATCTGGCAAGAGTGTCGAGTTTCGGAAGGCTCCACAGGTGATCTATCATGGGCTAATGCCTAGAGATTGCTGGATCGGGTGGATTCGGTCGCGCCGGAGGGAGCGGCGTGAAGCTCTGCTTTTGTGCCATCATGGGCTAATCCATGGTGTAGTCAGAGGCGGGGAATGTCATGAAAGCTGAGATTAAAGGACTAGCAAATGGTGATTGGAGGCTTTGCGATGATGAGGAACTTGCTTGGAGTTGCAGGAGTCGGAGCAGCGGTATGTTAGTGGGGGCAACAACACAGATGAAGTTCAAAGTCCTACCTCGCAGGGTGAAAATCTAAGGTCTGGCCTTAATTGGTTGTGCCTGGCAATGATCTTGATGAAGGCATTGTTTTGTGAGGGGGACTATCTTCAGGGTGAAAACCCATGACCTCGGTCGGATGACGACGGCGCTTGTGCACTGTTTCCTTCTTGAAGACGTTGCTTTTGGAATGTTTGGACATCAGGTGTTGTCTTGGTGGTGGTTGTGCTGCTGCTGTAAGGACTGTAACTCTATAGCGGGACTTTTCTTTTTTGTTTCTTCTTCTTATTGTCTTTTGGCTGTGTGCATCCGTAATACCTTTGGTTATTGCGTTGTTGCAGAGGCTGGGTGTAATTGGTATCGGCTTGATATTAATATATACTTTTTATCTAAAAAAAAAACATGACGAGTTGCTCGCAGCCGTGAGCGCTAGAAAATGGAGAAAGCACACGAACACGTTTAAGCATTTGGACAAATCAAATCTCTATCCAGACTCCAAAAGTAAAGATAAAACCGAAATACCAAGATGTTAGTTACCCAGAATACTGCTGCAATTAGTGGTGGATATAAATCGATGCTACAGCCCCATAGGACTAGTAAATTGCAATGTAAAAGAACTCAAGATAAAATCACCTTTTGTTCAGCTAACCAGGAGCGATGTGAGGCTGTAGCCCTCTCCCACACTGGAATGAGATTCAGTGGAACTGTGGAACACAAACGATTCAGTCAAACACGTGTCGTTGACTACCTCCAGTGCTGGTCTCCTGGTGAATTGTTAGCCCAGCGTTCAGGGAGAGCGCAAGTGGATCTCATCATCACTCATCAGTTCAGCCGCTCCGATCCGATCGAAGTCCAACCCACGCAAACACATGTATGGACCATGACTACGGAGCAGAGACTCCTTTTTGTGGGACAAATTATTAAAATATATAAGTTCGAACCGAGCACTCTTGGTCGCGATATCGTGCATGTCTGGTTGTTGTAAAAAAAATCACTATTGTCTTCGTTTTGGTCAAAGACTGTAACCGTTGAAATTCTGCATAAACCACCGGAAATAAAATGGGAAATAGATACAAGATGCACGGTAGTGTCCCTCTCTTTATTATTCAGCTCTTGTAGACACTAAGCTCGGGAAAATTATAAGAACAAAGACAGAATGAAGTTGGGGGATAGAATAGTAGGGGAGTTAACTTCCCAGGAGAATGTGTCATGTGACACCGACGAATTGGTGCACCGAGTGCACCCATTTTTTTTAACCACCAAAAATGTTTTCAAAAAATCCAGAAAAAAGGTTGGACATTGATTATACTCATATATGACATGTTACATAATTTCAAATCAAAATTCATATCACATATCAAGAAACAAAATAGATAAATCTGACAATGAATAACACCGAAATGCAAGTTGGGCTTTAAATTTGGCCCATTGTCACTATTGATAATCTGGGTATTAGTCGAAACTAAGCAAAGTGCTCTAGATCGATATGGCTTTTGTAGGTTTCTATGGATTGAGCTTCAATGGATATGAAAGAACCCTCAGTCTTCGAAAGGTGTTGGGTCCTCCTTTTATAGCCGTAGAAAGATGGTGGTTTACTTCCTTTTAGGGTGGGTTGTTTTTGTCACATGAGTAGAACTCCTAGGGGACGACTAGTCGGTTAAGTATGTCTGACTCATATGACGTTTAAGATGGTGGAGGACCCATCTAAAGACTATGTCACCATCCATATTGGGTAAGTAATCTCTCACCGCCTATTCCAATCTTGTACATACCACTATAAAATAGGTCGATGTTCTCTAAGAAAATACCACAAATGGAGCTCGTAGGTACATCGGTAATTATCCTGAAAGGAAATGAATTTTTAGTATTAAATACTATATTATTTCTCCATAACCATATCAACCATTTAATGGCAACCGATCACTCCCTAATGACGATTTAGAACTTATGATCAATGCCACACAATTAGTTGCCAAAAATGTTTGCACCACTACATGACGGTGCAAAGATACATGAACGGATGACTATATATAATGGAAAAGTTGCACTAAAAGAACAAGCGTTTAATGGTCTAATGATGATGATAAAAGCAAAAATGTTTTGTGCCAATTACACTTTGCAAGGTTATGCTTGGTCACGACAACACCCTTTTGAAAGTACCACACTTTTTTTTAATTTTGAGATGTATCTTCATTTTCTAGATATAATAACCTACACATCAGAATGTACTAGTGCTCTAAACATGAATTCACCGAAAATATGCCATTCTCAAGGAATTTCAACGAGATTCGTCGCGCCCTTAAGACAATTGTACCATCGCCAACTGCCCTTGAGGGGCATTACATGTTGCAAGCCGAGGCCTGACTAAATCCCATATGAACACCACGGTATGCGAGAATTTTTCATTACCTTAGATATAGTATCACTTATGTGACAAGCGATATTGTATATACCTTCATTTTGGTCCTCAGAGGGTGGTATTACCTAGCCACTTATCCTTCGAGGACCAAATCTTTGAGCCCCTTGATGACGAAAGATGCAAAGAGAAGAAGTGTTTCTTCATCGCCATCAGGCGGACCCAAAAAATTGGGATAGATGTTTTGAATCTAGATATTTTCTTCTAATGACGTTTGCCATAGCCCATTCTTTGTAAGAAACTTACAAAACCATTTACTAAGGAGGTCTATGTTTTTAACCTGAAGGTCATGAATGTCAAGACCACCCTAATCTTTTGAACGACAAACCACATTCCATCTGGTTAGTCTATATTCCGTTTTTTCACTAGCTCACTACCAAAAGAATCTGGATGAGGAATAACCTAGAATCTGGATGATGGCATATAAATTACCATAATACTTAGTACAAAAATTGTAAGAAATATGAGCCCGACTTTTCTGCTGCTCAACCTATTTTCAAGGGGTTGCTCACCATGTTTTCACTTGGTATTTATGAGTCTTCGAGGGTGAATTAGAATTCCTTAATACCAAATTGTAAGCTGACCATTCTAACAACAAAATAGTTTGGCGTACCGAGGGGCCAACTCATGAGCTTCACCAAAATATAATAATTCTGTCTTGTGAAAATAATTTTTAAACCCGACTGTTGCTCGAAGGCTCAAAGAATTGGGTTTAGATTCTTAGCTTTCTCAAAGTCATGTTCCATAAAGAGGATTGTTCGTCTACTTATTATAGGATCGATAGTCCACGATCTAGTAAGTGTGGCACTACTCCCGCATTTTCGATCTATTGTTTTGGCGCGCTCAATCATGATGGTCAAAACATCGGTCACGGTTTTAAATGGCATGGGTGATAGGGGATCCTTGACGGAGACCTTTTTTTTGTTTTTAAGTAATGACGTATGTCACCACTAAACGTTTATGGTTGTGCTACTCGAAAGACGAATTTTTGTACCCATGAGCGCTACATTCAAGTGAAGACCTTCATTTGCAAAGTCTGTTGGAGAAAATCCTTGTTGACTTTGTCTTACGCCTTCTTAAAGTCGATCTTAAATATTACATCATTCAGTTTTTCGGGTGTAATTCATGGATCGCCTCGTGAAGGACAACTAGCCCATCTAGCATGCTTATACCTTGCAGAAAGGTTGACTGCAGTCAGCCACTGGGTTGATGCTAATTGTCATAGTTTTAGTGATTATTTTGGAGTTGACATTAAGAATACATTTCAATTACATTTTGTTCTTCCTCATTAGTTTTAGGCAACAGAATGATCTCTCAAAAATTTAGCTTAAACAAGTCTAGGTTTCTAATATGAAGAAAACCACACAAATCCACAAGGTAAACCTAGCTTGATGTCATTCCATAAGTTTTGGCAAAACTCAGCAAGGAATCCATAGGGACCTAGTGCTTATTTATGTTTCATGTACAACGAATAGATGATAGGCAGCATCACCTACTTTCCCTTCTTTCTAGATCTCGTACTTATTTTTTACGATATTCTTAGCATTTGTTTATGTATTTGTTGTTTTCTCTATACTCAACAATTAATATGAGCTTTTGGTAGATGGTAATGAGCCCCTTTGTGAGAACGCAATTACTCCTTAGTAATTAAAACACTCTACTCGACTGCCTATAAAGACAAACAATGCCAAGGGCGCTGAAAAGAATGCTGCTTGATGTGCCAACTTCAATATGAGAGCAACATGAAGCATACCGCCATGATGAGCGGGTTAACATTTGAATTTTTTATTGATAAGAGGATTATGCATGGAGGTTTCTTCACATCTTCAGCAAACTCTATTTGTTAGATTACTCAGTTTCGTTTTGTTTTGTGAATTTCCTGTGTACTTCTACTATTGCTTACCATGACAGTGGGGAATAATATCTCAAAAGTTATTGAATAAAAAAATATTTTTGATTTCTATTTACTTTGTTGGATAAAAATGTCTTTGTGGTTTCTATCCTAGCTGGGTAACATCTTAGGATTGATTTTTAAAAAATGGTTTGTAATGGAACATGGAGACGAGCATTATGTTTGGAATGGTCTCCTTCATATTGTCATCCCAAAAATTTACTAGGTGCCAAAAGTTTATGGGAAATTTCATGACTACTTATTTCATATTTGATAATATATTCTATAACAGGCTCTAATGCATGGGCGGAATACGAAGACGAAACACATTTAAAGCTATATGAATGTTCTACACATATCCATTTGGATTGATCCATTTCTCGTGGGACAAAAAAATGTTTTGGTATTTATAGTCGTAGGTTTTACGTTATTCATCATCATATCAACCTAAATCATAGTTGAACTCTAAAATACTGTTTAATATTTAGTAAATAAACTATGTGCCTTTGAAGTACAAATAAGATTAGCCACCGGATGAGATGCGGTAGCCTTCAACCGCACACTACAAATAAGATTTTAGCTGCCAAAATCGCTTATAAATTTCAGAAATATAAATCGAGGAATGGAAACTTCAGTCGTCCCCTACGGCTCATACACCCAGTCCAAACAGTCCTCACGGCGTCGGGAGCTGGGTAGCTGGGGCGCGTCTCCTACTTCGTACCTACCGGCCCATCCCCTACCTGCCACTATAAATCCTCGTGCTCGTCTTGCCTCTCGGCTGCGTCCTCCCCGAGCGAGACCCAAACCAAATTCCGTCCCCGAGCAATTCCTCCGCTTCGCGTCGCCTCGGAAGGTCCGTAGCTGCAAACCATGCTCCCACATGCACGCATCCACTCCCTCGCACTTTCTCTAGTCTTCTCCTGCTGTTACTGCTCCCTCCGGCGTTTGGTCGAACAGTTGGTGGGGTGTGCTCCCGACGCCGCGGATCTGCGGATCTCTTCGCCCTGGCCGCGCGGTCCCGCGGTGTATCCTTGGGATCTCACTCCTCGTGTTCGGTTCTATGGGGTTTTGGGTTTTCTGGTGGGAATGAGATGCCCCGCTTGCACCGTCTGATCTGAATTTGACCGAGAAATGCCCCCCTTTGGCGCGAGTGTTGTTTTATTTTTGTCGGATCGATGCGTTTTCGCGTGGGGAGTCGCGAGAGCCTTTGCTGCGTTTTGTCCGGGTTGTACTCTGGCGCTCGCCTTTTGTGTGGATCTGAAAAGATCCCGTGGCTTAGAATTGTGCGAGTTGATTGTAGCAGTGGACTCACTTGGGAGTCCACTTGGCTTGCTCAACTCTTAGTGGTCTATTTTAGGCGTTATATAAAATTGTCTGAAGTGACGGCTGGAAGAAAATTCTGATCCTGGTGCAAACTTAGTATTGCTCTGGATTTGAATCTTGGAGGCAAACATGATTTAAGCATCGGAAGTAGTTGCGCAATTATGGAATAAC
The DNA here is from genome assembly GCA_947311845.1 of Poa pratensis. Classification (NCBI taxonomy): domain Eukaryota; kingdom Viridiplantae; phylum Streptophyta; class Magnoliopsida; order Poales; family Poaceae; genus Poa; species Poa pratensis. The sequence continues at coordinate 3,482,670 of CAMZMU010000088.1, forward strand.
ATGTGCTCACGCATCATATTTGAGATCCGGTGTTCTGCTTAGATTTCAACTCCTTTTATGCTCTATCACCAACTCCTTATTACTAATGTGGATTGAGCAATCAGATTCTGTGCGTTCTCGTTTGTTCTATTTTAGTAGGATTTCTCGGTGACAGGTACAGCAGGTTTTAGAAACAAAATCACGCTTGGACTAAGTATTTGATCACTTATTCCTGAGTCTATTTGGTTGGCTCAGTGAATCAGTTGTTAATGTTCCTTTGTATTCATTATAGCTTGTCTATGAATGATGGCGGGTAGAAAACTCTGAGCTTGGTGGGAACTTAGCGTACATGTTATATTTACTGTCGATTTTACTTGGAGGTAGAAGTGCGAGATTGTGTTTGAGTATTGCTCAATTTAGTCACCTGAGCAATGACACAAATTGAAAATGCTGGTCATTTTATCTGGGATCTGGTGTTCTGCGCAGATGTCAGCTCCTTTGTATGGTGTACTTTTGTGGATCAGGACATTTAATTTTGTAGATTCTCCGGGTGTCGTATTTCAAACAAGCATGGCTTGTCTTTGTCTGCAGTTATATTTTTCATTGCGTACGAGGCTATGATACATGAATCTTCCCTGTGCCCAGACGTACATTGCAGATGTTTTTTCTTTCATCTGCTATAGGGTATGTTAGTAGGCAAATGTTTGGAATCATCGAAAAAGTTCTCGCGTAATACCATTTAATAAAAAGTACTTTCCAGTTGTCGTTTTATGTTGTGCTTATGCTTGACATATGGGATTGTCCATGCATGTGAAATAATGTGAAGGAGTATGTTTGCCTTCTAGTGAAGCGTCATCATATCAACTTTTGCGTCATTGTGCTAACATTTGCGTTACTGTGGTACCATTGGCTAATACCGCTTAAGTTTCAGGGGAAGTACATCATGGCGACAGGTCAAATTTTCTCAAAAACCACACAAGCATTATTCTACAATTATAAGCAACTCCCTATCCAACGAATGCTTGATTTTGACTTCCTCTGTGGTATATATTCTCCCTATCATATCATTGGTTAAAAAACATTACATAGCGTTTCTGTTTTTCTTCATCCTTATTGACTTTGCACTGCTTGATAGGGAGAGAAACACCTTCTGTTGCTGGAATAATCAATCCTGGTTCTGATGGGTTCCAGAAACTTTTCTTTGGACAAGAAGAAATTGCTATTCCCGTTCATCCTACGTGAGTTCTCTGATCCTTCATTTATATTGTCTGATTGAACAAGAATACAGTTATTTTTTTGGGTGCAGAGATTAGTACACTAGCAGAATGCCAGCACAACTTTCATGTGCGGAAAACTTATCTATTCATGTATCTTTTGTAGAATTGAAGCTGCTTGCAACGCACACCCAACTGCAGATGTATTTATCAACTTTGCATCCTACCGGAGGTTAGTTATTGTTTTGCTTATCTGTCTCGTAAATACTTCATGATCAAGTGACTACAATTTTTGCTGTATTTGTGAAATCTGCAGTGCGTCTGCTTCTTCAATGTCAGCTTTGAAGCAGGCAACTATCCGAGTTGTAGCCATTATAGCAGAAGGAGTTCCTGAATCAGATGCAAAGCAGCTAATTAGCTATGCACGTGCTAACAACAAGGTAGGGACCACATGTTACATGAGTTACTGCTTCTAAATTTGTGTGTTCATCGCCGGTTCTCATCATAAAGCACTTAGAATAAGAAATAAAATAAAGGAGCATATCCTTATAGGCAACTTTGTGAACAAAATGATGGCTTGTGAGCTTGAGCAATATGAAACTTCTTTTGCTCCTTTCTGATATGGGTGTTGGCATGTTATACGATGCAGGCTGACAGTAGCCTGCATATTTATTGTTTATGTTTGCGAAGTGATTTAGTGATATATGTAGGTCATCATTGGACCTGCCACAGTCGGAGGAGTTCAAGCTGGTGCTTTCAAGATTGGTGATACTGCTGGAACCATTGATAACATAATTCAATGCAAGCTCTACAGGCCTGGATCTGTTGGTTTTGTGTCTAAATCGGTATGCTTTAAATCATAAAATTACTGAAAAAGATACTTCACCGTATGTATGTCCGTATAATTCGCATCCATAGAAGAAGTTAATGGAATAAAAAAGAAACTCTCTTGTAGACCCATTGTGTCTGCAAAGATATCTTCGTTGTTTACATGCGGAATTCTGTTTTTTACAACTTTAGAACCTGAATACGATGCTTGGGGTTCATCCTTTTCATTATGGAAATACTTAAAATGTAAATACATGTGTAGAGCTCCCGACTATTGATTTGCTTACTTTCTTGAACTCCACTTATTTAATTTGAATTTGACGACTGATTAGTACATACTCAACTGAACTTTTTCATTAGTTATTGCTAATTATAAACTGATCTTCCATTACTTCAATAGGGTGGCATGTCGAATGAGCTGTACAACACCATTGCAAGAGTGACAGATGGTATTTATGAAGGTAACTTTTTTGGATGTGTAAAGTGTCACATTTACTGATTCACATGAATAATGTGCCCACGCTAACATTTGCTTAACATATTCAGGAATCGCGATTGGAGGAGATGTTTTCCCTGGTTCAACTCTTTCAGATCACATTCTGCGTTTTAATAACATACCTCAGGTTCGAATAACATCTCTAAATAGATAGTGTTAACCTTCTTCCTGTAGTACTTTAATATTCATAATCTTTGTCGCACAAGTGTCCTGCGAATATTCAATTATTTCTTTTCTGGCATATTTGGACATCCTTAGGACATCACTGTAACATGTTCCTTGGTCACATCCTTTTTGCCTTCTAATTTTCAGAAGGCAACTCCTTTACCATAATCTTGGCCTATCATCTTTGGCTCCACTCCCCATAGATATTTTAGGACATGAAGGTTGTTTGGCATACAAATATGCTTTCACGATAGTGCTATCCCTGCATTAATTGTAACCCACATTTCGACTCTGGAGCAATTGTGTATCAATCACATTGTTATTTGTTGGCTTTAGGTTAAAATGATGGTTGTTCTTGGGGAGCTTGGAGGAAGCGACGAGTATTCACTTGTTGAAGCCTTGAAACAAGGAAAGGTTCAGAAACCTGTTGTTGCTTGGGTTAGCGGGACATGTGCACGTCTATTCAAATCTGAGGTCCAGTTTGGCCATGCTGTAAGTTCTAAACAAATTGGTGTCCTCTTTTCCTGGAGTTCCAGTGAGCTTAACAGTACACTCTGTATGCAAAGATCTGGTTTATTAATTTATTGGTATAACAGGGTGCCAAGAGCGGTGGTGAGTTAGAATCAGCACAAGGTAAGAATCAGGCACTAAGGGATGCTGGGGCAGTTGTCCCTACTTCATTTGAAGCTCTCGAAAGTGTGATCAAGGAGACATTTGAGAAGCTGGTATAGTGATAATACATTTCGACATCATGACTGATGTCTTTTCTAAGTATAATGTTTTAAAAATGTGTGTTGTGGAATCAGAGCTTGAGTTTACATTTGTTTGCAGGTTGAGGAAGGAAAAGTTCCTGTTGTCCCTGAGATTACACCTCCTACCATACCCGAGGATCTTAAAACTGCAATTAAAAGTGGGAAGGTCCGAGCTCCAACACACATTATCTCCACCATCTCTGATGATAGAGGTTAGATTGGTGGCAACATGTTATCCTACATATGCTCTATAATTCTTCTTTGCCCTGCTATCCTTTCCCAAATTATAAAGGTGCGTGTGTGATGCAGGTGAGGAACCATGCTATGCTGGTGTACCCATGTCTACAATTATTGAACGGGGTTATGGAGTTGGTGATGTTATTTCCCTTTTGTGGTTCAAGCGCAGCCTTCCTCGTTATTGCACTCAATTTATTGAGGTAATCCATGGGTAAAATGTAGGATAATTTACAAAAGTTCAAGCTCTATCCTGATGTTTTTTTAAACCTTTTTTCCTTTCTAAATCTAGAGTTCATTTGATCATAAAAGGTTTTCTTCATATGTCTGACAGATATGCATCATGCTTTGCGCTGATCATGGTCCTTGTGTATCCGGTGCTCACAATTCTATAGTTACTGCTAGGGCTGGAAAGGACCTTGTTTCCAGCTTGGTATCTGGTAAGCTTGTTTAATTCATACATGCAAAATTGTACTGGTGTGTAAGCAACAGCATATATTACTAAGTCTTATGGTTGAAATATCACAGGATTGTTGACAATTGGCCCCCGATTTGGTGGTGCAATTGATGATGCTGCTCGGTACTTCAAAGATGCATATGATAGGGTGGGTCAACTTATTTTCTGTCCCTTTATTTTTTCTCCAGCTCCATATTTATGCATTTTTGATTGCTCTAATAAAATGCATCAATTGCTTCCAGGGTCTTACACCTTATGAATTTGTTGAGGGCATGAAAAAAAAGGGAATCCGTGTCCCTGGGATTGGTCACAGGTATAATACATCCCTGACATTATAATAATCTTGCAGCTGAAAATGAATTTGAGACATAAATTCATTGCTTCAATGTACAGTGAGTTGTGATGTATTTTCTCAAATTTCACTTGCATATCCTTATTAGGATCAAGAGCAGAGACAACAGGGACAAGAGAGTGCAGCTGTTACAGAAATATGCTCACACACACTTCCCTTCAGTCAAGTATATGGAATACGCTGTTCAGGTGGAGACCTACACTCTGTCAAAGGCAAACAATTTGGTTATGAATGTTGACGGTGCAATCGGGTCACTTTTCTTGGATCTTCTTTCTGGGAGTGGAATGTTCAACAAGCAAGAGATCGACGAGATTGTAGAGATCGGGTATCTTAATGGACTCTTTGTCCTTGCACGTTCAATTGGCCTAATTGGGTGAGTCTTGTTCTTCAATATTGATATTTCATTAGTATTTTCTCATGCTGTTGCGACCAACATTTAGATAATTATATCTTCATTATTGTTATTCTAGTTACATATTTATAATATATTCAACCTGCTGCTTGGATTCACAGGCACACCTTTGACCAGAAGAGGCTCAAGCAACCACTCTACCGACACCCGTGGGAGGATGTCCTCTACACCAAGTGAGGCTGACTTATTCTTTCAGCATGGTATCATATTAGTGGTCAACCTGTGTACTCCATAAAATTAAGCATACGTGAATAGAATACACAGTTCTGAATGTTGATGGAACTAGGAGAGAGGGAGTGAGAGAAGACCATTACAAATGAGCATTGGTTGTGTGTTTTATGTAAGCTCCAAATGTAATTGTTTCAGATTCATTGTCAGTGATACTTGAGAATTGTTTCATGTTATCGTCAATAAAGTGGATGTCTAAATTAGTTCAGAGTTCTTGGGGGTGTTGTATGATTGTGGTGCAAGTTCCCCAACACAAAATTCGAATCCTATATTTACTCTTCCCATAGGATTCAAGTGGACATGACAGTCCAATCCTACAAGTTTCCTACCTTGCTGCTATGAGCTCTAGTTTTTTTGTGAGCATACTTCCAACTCTAGCTGATTGATCCCAAACTTACTGGGCATATAAACATGGCTACTGTACAGGGACATCCATTTCCATTGTTTTCAATTGTTTCGGTTCTGATATTCTTTTTTTGGAGTTCAATAGTATTTTCAGCGGTTTGTCTCATTCTGATGCACATCGCCGGCCATTTCCTATGCCAACGTGTCCAAGCGGCCAAGTGAGTAGGTGGCAACACAATTCGACAGAAAACAATCAAACAGCAGCCAGACCGCTTGTACGCTGACAGCAGCCATTAGCGAGTGACAGGGTAGACTTGGCAGATTTCTTAACATCGTCCCAGGGAGCTTAAAAAGAGGGTGACAGGGCTACAGGTGCACAGCAAAACTCGGTTCAGAATCTGAATTGAATACTCAAGTCTCCGACACAATACATTCTTCAGATACAGAATGCAACGCTGATACTGACAAGAAGTGGAGCTGAACTGACACAAGAAGAGAGCAGGATTACAAAGCTCCCGCCACAATTTATCCACGATCAATGCCACGGTGCAGAGAAGGGACCAATCAACCAAGTAACACAATACTGGGAGCAGAAAGAGCCTGTAGGAGAACAAGCAAGCGGTTGATGCATCTCGTAAAAAAGGCAGGCGGCATTGTTAGCGCGGCAACCTACTGCTGGCGGCGGCTGTGCCGAAGCCTCCCCGTGCGCTTCGCCCCGGCCACTTCCTCCCTGGGTCTCCGTCCGTGAGTAGGGTTACTTCTCTATGCTCATGTATAGAGAATTTTTGGTTCCTTTGCCTCGAGCTAAAATAAATAGAAAATGAACTCTAAGTTGGCATGAAAATATTTCTATCCAAATTGATATGAAAAACCTAGAATTACGGTGAGTAAAATAAATTGGTCAAATATATTGTATTACCATAAAGTCTTGTATCTCTATGAAGGTTAAATTAACACAGTTTTTTCACAGCCGCTTACTAAAACCATGTTAGTGAATGAAATTTTGATACTTCTCTTATAAAAAAATTCCCAGGCACTTTTTTTTTTGGGGATATTTTGCATTTCATGAAAATGTATGCTACATCCACATTAATGCAAGTTCAATTTTGTTTTTGTAGGCATCATATATGCTCAGTTATTAATTTTATTGACAAAAAATAATGGCATGTGTGACAACAATTCTTTTAGTTGGAATACAAACTTTTGACATATACATGCATTTGCAGATGTGTTCTCTACAAGTTAATAACAATATTTTGTAGTACAATTAATAGTAAAATCTGTAGACAAATTGTTCAATGTTTTTATTAATATTTATTACATGTAGACTAGCCCGTGAGAATGCATGGGTACCATCAGTGCTTCTTAATTGTTTAAGTGGTCGGACAGAAACTTGCGGTTCAGTGTGTGGCTGGTACCGCGTACACTGATGTGGTACATCAAAACACATGGAACGGAATGTACAGTGGATTTGCCACGATTTGGCACTGAAGGAAATCGTGTACCCATATGTTAACACCTCAATTTTTGCGATGTGCAGCGTACTAGGATATGTACCTGCTGCGATAGGTGGCCTGTATGTTCTCATGTCTGGAAACAGTAAGGAGGACCTGCACCACAATCTTGCAGTTGTTGAAGATGACAAAGAGCAACAGCAAGAAATGCAGCTCTGAAGTATGTTAACAACTACAGCTGTTTAGGTTCAGAAAATAATCATGGGGCTGTTTAGGTTCTGATCCACAGAACAGTAGAATGGTCTAGATCAAAACTAAGAGAAACATTAGAAACGAGTATACTTCCATGTTGGCAGTGTTCTGGAAAAGTATATCATATTATCATGTATGCAATACTTTAACTTCAATTTCACAGGAGTCGTGTATGCATTTTTTGCAGTGAGCTGTACAGTATTACCTGTTGTATATATTTAGCGAACAGGAAAGTAGTGCCGTAGGAACTAAGTAGAAATGAACCAATTAACAATACAGCGAAAGATACGACCTTATCCATATCATGCATATACGAAATTTACATGAAAATAATGGGAATCAGGATTTAGTATTTTCTACCGCTCAATTGCTTGGTGTTCGTAAGCGGCTTCTTCTAACCAAAGCAGTCAATTTTAAGCAATGATCAAAGAAACAACAAAACATAGATAAGGTTTTTTTTATAGGGACCCAAAACATAGTTAAGTAAGAAAAAATAGGTGATTCCTATACATCGCTCGTTAGCACCGCATAAGGCGAGCGCCGCCTGAAGGATTTCTACCGCGATGCGTTTCTAGGCCGGCCCACTTTTCTTTTTCTTTTTCGTTTTTGTTTCGTTTTCTGTTTTTTGTTTTTCGTTTTCTTTTCTGTTTTATTTTCGTTTTCTTTTTTCTTATTATTTTTTGTACATTTTTTTCAAAATCTGCATTTTCAAAAAGAGCAATTTCAAAATCTGAACCATTTTTAAAATGTTAAAATTGAAACATTTTCAAATTTAGAACCATTTTCAAATTTGAAACCATTTAAAATTTTGGAACCATTTTCAAAATTGGAACCATTTTCAAATGAACCATTTTCAATTTTGGAACCATTTTTAAAATTGAAACCATTTTCATAAAGTGGAACCATTTTTAAATTTTGAACCATTTTTCAATATTTTGGAACCATTTTCAAATTTGGATCCATTTTCGGTTTTCCTTTTTGAAAATGTTCATATTTTTTAAATGGTTCATATTTTTGCATATATTCAGGATTATTTTCCTACTTGTTGTCTGCTTACGTGTATGTACTGTGCTGTGCTGTCAAGTCGAACGTACCAGAAAATAGAAAATGGCCCGCGCTGCTCAAGGGATCGTAGGAGCGAGCGAGCTAGGCTCATGCTCGAGCGATCGCTTTTTTTCTTTTTTCGAAAAGGGTCCCCCGGCCTCTGCATCGATTGATGCATGCGGCTTTTATTTATTTTATTGAAAGTTAAGTCTTACAAAAATACATCATGATCACATAGGGTTGATACATGTATCAACCATCTAAAAACACGGACAACATGAAGTGACTATTCGTCAACATGTAATCCTAAGATCAAAACGCCAGATGCACTGGTTGTACGTATCCCGCGCAACCAATTCCAGCCGGTTGCACCCAAAATCCAAAGCACCTCGCTTTTCCGTTGACTGTAGGTAGGACCACGTACGGATCCAGTGGGCAGCCAATGGTATTACCTGCATGAAGGAAGATGATTTTGCACTGTTAAAGATATAATCATTGCGTATGTTCCAAATGGCCCAGAGTAAATCACATACACCCACTCGGATTTGCACTTTCTTTTTTTATCAACGCCCCTTAGCCAGTTGCCAAAAAGATTATTTATACTAGTAGGAGGGTACAAATTGAAAGCCATAAAAACAATACGCCAAACCATCTTTGCTAATGGGCAGGAAATAAACAAATGTTGGACCGTCTCCTCTTGATCACAGAAACAACATTTCTTTGACCCATCCCAGTTCCGCTTAGCAAGATTATCTTAGTTAAAATCTCCTTACGCATAAGAAACCACATGAAAATCTTTATTTTAAGTGGCACTTTCATTTTCCAAATATGTTTACGGAGAAACCTAGTATGATCACTTAAATAATCTAAATACATTGATTTGACCGTAAACTTTCCTGATGTAGTTAAACCCCATGAAAACGTATCAGGATCAGCAGTAAGCTGAATGACCATTAACCGGTTGACAAGATGCAACCATGTCCCATCTGTCCCCAGTGAGCGCTCTCCTAAAACTTATATTAGGAGGGGCGCATTTCTTAAGACAGCAGCTACCGAAACTTCTTTGCGATGAACTATATTATATAGGGATGGATATTGACACGAAAGGGGCTTGTCCCCTAACCAAGTGTCTTCCCAAAATCGTATACTTTCCCCGTTTCCGATATTAAACGAGCCCCGGACAAAAAAATCATCTTTGACTTTCATGAGTCCCTTCCAGAAGGGTGAGTCACTAGGTTGCACTTTAACCTGGGATAGAGATTTAGAGTGTAAATATTTATTGTGAATTAGCTCATGCCAAACACCATCTTCCGACATAAGTTTGAAAAGCCATTTGCATAACAAACTTTTGTTCTTGGATTCTAAGTCCTCTATCCCGAGTCCCCTTGATCTTTTGGACGACAAATAATGTTCCATCTAGTTAATCTATACTTCCTTTTATGGCCATCACTTTGCCAGAAAAATCTTGATCTAAAAAAATCCATTCTGTACGTACCCCTTTAGGTACCTCAAAGAAGGATAACATAAACATGGGCAAACTAGTTAGAACTGAATTGATTAAAATCAACCGGTCCCCATAGGACAATAATTTCCCAACCCAGCTAGCTAACTTTTTCTCGAACCTATCCTCAATAGGTTTCCACTCCCCATTTTTCAACTTTCTGAAATGAATGGGGATGCCCAAATACCTAAAAGGGAAAGATCCAGATTCACATCCAAAAATGTTTCTGTACTGGTCTTCCACCTCTTTTGCTTTCCCAAAGCAGAACAGCTCACTCTTATGAAAGTTTATTTTCAACCCCGATAGTTGTTCAAACATACACAAGATGAGCTTCATGTTCAATGCCTTTTCCAGGTCATGACTCAAAAAAAGGATAGTATCATCAGCGTACTGTAATATAGACACCCCTCCCTCTACCAGATGAGGTATCAATCCATCTACTTGACCATCTTCTTTTGCTCTCGAAATTAAGATGGCCAGCATATCCGCTACTATGTTAAATAAGATAGGAGATAACGGATCTCCTTGTCTCAAGCCTTTTTTAGTCTGAAAATAATGACCTAGTTCATCATTTACCTTGATACCAACACTACCACGATTGACAAATTGTTCGATCCAGGTACACCACTTAGGACTAAACCCTTCATACGCAAAACTTGTTGCATAAAAGGCCACTGTACCTTGTCATAAGCTTTTTCAAAATCTATTTTTAATAGAACACCATCCAATTTTTTCCTATGAAGTTCATGGATGGTCTCGTGTAGAATCAGCACTCCCTCTAGAATGTGACTCCCTGGCATGAAAGCAGATTGAGTTGGCCGGATCACCTTATGTGCCACCCCCATAACTCTATTTGTGCCCACTTTAGTAAAGATTTTGAAACTAACATTTAAAAGACAAATAGGTCGGTATTGTTGGATTTGAACGGCGTTTTCCTTTTTGGGCAGAAGTATAATATTACCGTAATTTAAGTGAAAAAGTGGAAGCTCCCCTCTTTGGAAACTTTCAAACAATTTCATCAAATCAGGTTTCAGAATATCCCAAAACTTTTGATAAAACTCGGCTGGGAATCCGTCTGGTCCCGGCGCTTTATTCTTTTCCATTTGCATAATAGCCTCATACACTTCTTTTTCAGAAAAAACGGCTGCAAGGATAGCATTTTCCTCAGCCGATATCTGTGGAATATCTGAGATTTCGGTCTCTACCAAAGAAAAATTATTTTGGGCCGGTGCCCCAAACAATTCCTTGTAGAAAGTTGTAATATAATTCTTGATATTCTCCTGCCCTATAATGGTTCCTTCATCTTGCTCTAGCTGAAAAATCTTTTTTCTCCGATGCTTACCATTAGCAATGAGATGAAAGTATTTTGTATTATTCCCCCCTTCTTGGATATGTTTAACTTTAGCTCGTTGCGCCCATTTGGACTCCTCATCCCGCCTTAGCTTGGCTAACTTATCATTTGCCTCCCTCATTGCTTCCCTTTCAGAAGCGCTTAATGGAGATGATTCTGCTTTGATGTCTAGAGTATTAATTAACTCTAGGAGACGTGTTTTTTCTATTTTGTAAACACTACTAATATTTTTCGCCCACCCTCTTAGGAAAGCGCGAAGGTGGCGAATCTTGTTTTGCCATACCTCCATAGGAGTGTTACCATGAGAATAACGTGTCCATTATCTAATGACCATCTCAGCAAAGCCCTCTTGGCGTAGCCAAGATAGTTCAAAAGAAAATTTCGTTTTATTACCCGAGTAAGCTTGTTCACCCGAATCAATAAGTAAGGGGGTATGATCCGAACCAGCTCTAGTTAAAGCCCTATCATTTACTAGAGGAAATTTCTGCTCCCACGATACACTCGCTAAGAACCTATCCAACTTCTCATAAGTTGGCGTCGGCATGTGACTAGCCCAAGTATATTGTCTACCCGCGAGATCTAATTCTCGAAGGTCTAAACTCTCAATTATTGCATTAAAAATAAATGGCCAACGTGCAACAAAATTATCATTGTTCTTCTCACTTTGTCGACGAATTATGTTGAAATCTCCCCCGACCAATAAAGGTAAAGGTTCATCTTCACAAATCCGTACAAGTTCGGACAAGAATTCCCCCTTTTGGGCATCTTGAGCCGCTCCATAAACCACTACTAAAGACCACTGGAAATTGTCTGCAACTGAAGCGAGATGAAACTTAACACACCGCTCTCCAGGCAACACATTTTTAACACTTAAAGTCTGGGAATTAAAACCCACCAAGATACCACCTGATCTACCTTGAGGTGGTAAACAGAACCAGCTATAATCAAAGCCTCCAGCAAGGTTCCTAAGAAACGTGTGGAGAAATTATCTCTGCCAGTTTCTATGACGGCAAAAAAATCCAACTTAAACTCTCTTATAGTATCGGAAACTACTGCATGTTTGGCCGAATCTCTAAAACCCCCACTATTCCAAATGGTTCCTCTCATTTCTTATTAGAAATTAATTTGATCCTAATACTACGTCTAACCGCAGTAGCATCCTTTTTTCCTTGTTGTAAGCTCTTTTTTGTCTAGGAATCGGGAGTTGAAGATCCTTGTGATCTTCTGAGCCTGCTTGCTCTTCTCCTAATAAATCCGTACTAAGTTCTAGTGCTTTATTCAAAACTAAACAACCGGAGGACCCATCCTCATTGTTAGCTAGCTTTTCATTTTTCTGTAGCATAACCAAGGTACGCTTATCATCTAGATCTTTTAACAATTCAACCGAGGACTCAATTTGACTAGGAGAAGTACCTAAAGATATCCCTAGTGTTGCAGCTCTAGCAACTATAGTTTCATTTGGAATAGAAGCAACTGAAAACTTCGAAAATAAAGGGTACCTGAAGATTCGGGGAGGTCACGCTCATAGGCCCTCTTCTGGGCCCTCTCCATCTGAGTATCGTCAGCATTGTCCTGAGCACGCAGCCGCGCACTGGACCGAACACCCTTGGCATGAGCTTCAGGAATACCACCATAAGCGATCACCTCGTCAATTGCATTCCTGCCACCTAGAAACACGCCTGTTCCTGGCAATGGCGTCGATGGAGAACCTCGGCGTACACTCCCTCCTGGAGCATAGGCTGAGCATGTCGACGAGGTAGAAAGCACCGGCGAAAGCAATCCCATGGCCTCCTGCCGTGGGGTATGCGATCCCGCGGCGAGAAATCACCAACTGTATGCCCTTCTGGAGTACATGGAGCGGTCATCGCGCCCCTCGCAGACATCTCCTGTGTCGCGTCGTACTGATCAGATGCCACCAGTGAACCCCCATCCATCACCACATGCGATGATGCGCGCTGCAGCTTTGGTGGCGCTGAACAGGCGAGCGGTGAAGGGAGACTTTCTTCGTCATCCTTACCCGATCAGCCCACCGCCTCCTTGGTACAGAAACAGAGAGCTTGTTCTCTAATACACCGGAAGACAAAGCATCAAAGTTTATCGACCCAAACTGAATAAACGGTGCCTGCTTTTGATTTCGTTGACGCCATCCGCAAGACCTGAAGCTGCAGAAGTATCCTTCTTTTCTTCTGTTTTTTCCGCCACTGGAGGCTGCTTATCATCTAAATTTTTCTCAACACCATCTTTTTTATCATTTCCCTCATCGTCATCACCCGGCTTATTATCAGGATCAAAGTCCTCCATGTGAGCATCACCCTCGTCCTCTCCTTCTACTTGGAAACGTAACATATAACCAACACCAGCATACGTGTGGTCTACCCTTGGTGGGATAGCGGACGGCTCCACACACGCCACCTTCATACGCACCACACCATGTGCATGAGTAAAAGCCATGTCCACCTCCTTCGTTTTCCCTATCAGAGAACCCACCGCAAAGAGAGCAAGATAATCCTTCCGCAAGTCATCTGTGCACCCTCTAACTCTGACCCACAGGTCCACTAAATCGTATGGTTGTATGTCATCGGTTAACCACTCCTCAAAGTGCATATTAACCTCTTTTCCTTCAACCTGGATTGCCCCAATCTTTTTAAGCCTTGCAAAATCTTGTTTTGTAGGGTAGACCACACGAAACGAATTATCAGTAGAAGGAGAAATATCCCATTGGTGTTCTCCTTGCACCAACCACTCTAGCTCGTGGATTACCTCTTGAGTTGTCATAGTACCACCAAAAATTCTAATCCGACCCACTTTACCACTGTCATTATTAATGGGAAGACCTTCAGATTGAGGTGTATCAAAGAAAAGGAGACTGTCATTGGCCAGCCCGTACATAACAGCCACAGGCTTGGGTGCAGAAAGAAGATGACAGTCCTTAGACTCATGTGTTGCCCTTTGACAGTACAAGCACAACACCACCGTGCACTCAGAAGCATAGTGCCCAGTTTGGCAGTTTGTATACACCAAAAGCACAAGACCTTATCCTTCTTCTTCGCCACCTTGGCCGGTTGGGTAACTTGAGCTGCTTGGACTGAGCCACCGGTGCCACCACCTGCTGACCACCTTGTGACGTCCCAGCACTCACCAATGGAGCTGCTAAGTTAGGAAGGGCCGTGACCACTGCTGCAATCTGCTTCTGAACTTGTTCAGTAACTATCTTCAGAGGCTCCTCCGCTACGGGAGTAGACCGGCCACCTTGACCACGACCTACGAAGCGGCCTCTACCAAAGCGCCCGCCACGACCACGACCTCCAAAGGCCGGCGCCCGTAGCCGCTTGTTTCGCTGTGCATTGTTACCAAAGTTTCCGTCATGACCACTCCCACGATCTCCCTCAAAGTCGCCGGCATCAAAAGATCCAAAATCTCCATTGAAACCCTGATCATTCTGATTATAGCCCCAATCATTCCCATTATCTTGCCAATATCTGTCGTTTTGACCCTGCCAGCCACCGTTACCTTGTTCCTGCCAATTCCCATTGCCCCACTGCTGATCATAATTCTGGCCACCCTGATGCGGACCATAACCACGACCGTTCTGACTCTGCTGCGGTTCAAAGAAGGCTCCCCGACTAGCAGCCCCATAGCCACTACCATCGAAACGTCCATGTTCTGGCACTCCACGGCCACCCGAGGGACCAGCAGCACCACCCGAGGGACCCCCTCTTTCAAACGTGCGACCAAAGCCTGCACCTCTGCCGTCCCCAGCAGCCGGATGGCCGCTTTGCTCCGCCGACCATTACCACCACCACGACCGTAGTTGAAACCCATGTTGCGCCACCCCCCTAGGGTTGCCGCCGCCACGAGCCACCATTGAGCCGCCCGAGGGAAACCTAGATGACTGAAGACGTGATAATTCGATCAATTCCTTCGATCGGAGCCAGACCCGACCTAAAACCCTCAACAGAGGTTTCGAGCTGGGTCTAACACACAGCCTTGGGCCCAAAGAGCCCTTGTGACTCTCTGAGACCCCAAACTGAACATGTGAATCTAACTGGGCCTTGTGTGCCCTTTCCAGCCCATTTGGGGAAATTTTGTATTTTTTTTGAAATCTGACCCAGTCAGCACGATCCGGAAATTTCGGCTTAGCCTTAGCCAAGTTGACCGGAGTTCGAGAAGATGGCCGGCGTGCCGGCGGATTCCAGTGACGGCGTCCAGCACGCAAAGCCCTTGCCCGGCGGTGGAAAACCGTGATCCACTCTTTCGCATTAAAACTTTCTTCCATGAAGGTAGAAGGAGACAGAACCGGCAACCTCGGAGGTGCCGGCGTCCTCCTATCATTGGAGCTCCGGCTGGGCGACGGTCCCGGCACAGCAGTCTCAGAACCGGTATGCGAGAGAAGAAAACCAATCCTTTGGTTGTCACGGCGCAGCTGTCTCTTGCGTTCGCGGCTCGAAGAACGCAAGTCGCAGGAGATCGGCGATGGCGAACGGCACCATCTCGCAGGGAAGACGGCGACACCGGCTCTGCCTTCCCCTCGTCATCCGACAAGGAGAGCAAGGACCAGAACTTACCTCCTGGCCGATCACCGCAGGCGGATAACCCACCTCCGTTGAAGACGCCCGCGACGCCCGCGTCGCCAGAGACCTCCATCCCCAGTTTAAACTGAGTGATCGCCCTAAAAATTTCTCGAGCGATCGTGGGAGCAAGCTATCTAGCTAAGTAAACATCTCCTGATCCGTCCAACGTACGGAGTACTCCGTACTAGCGAGAGTGAGGCGTGAGAGAGAAGGTACAAAATAAACAGTCGGAACACTTATGGAAGAGCGTAGGCGACGCGGGATGGAACTGCCCCTAACGAGCGATACACAAAGTAGCTCCCGTAAAAATAAACAAGAAAGAAACGATTTTCATGATAGTTTGCCTGGCAAGTCTTTGGCCCATCTAAGGCCGGTACAGATAGGCAACACGGATCGTGATTCCATCCTCGCGCACAGAACCTTGGGTCCTGCTACATTTTGTTTTTTGAGATGTTTTGATGTGGGATAGGTCCCGATCTTCACGGATTTAGGGTGGGAGAGCGATGAACACGAAGAACACCAGAGGGAAAATCTCACAAATAAGATAACTAGCAAAACAACACGGACGAAATCAACTGGTAACAAGTCCCCAAGGGCAGCCCCCGATTCTCAATCTCCAAGCAACCTTACTTTTAGGATTGTTTCTCTCACCGGTCAATCCAACCGATCCAATAGAGTCCCGCAAAGAGGAAAGATTGACAAGTAATCTCAATTACAATAAGAGGTCTTGAATCCACTAGAGGGATCTTCTCCACACGGGGAGGTCTTGGTTCATCTCCACAAGGGGAGGTCTTGATTCATCTCCATATGAGACAACACCATCATGGGTGGAAAAGAAGCTAAGCTCAACTCAAGTCTAATCTCAGTCCAACTTAACCCTAGGCAGAGAAAGAGCTATTTATAGTCTAGTGGACGAAAGGGTAGGTGGGGGAGGATTACACGGGCTTCATCCCGAAATTCTAGAGTGTGCAGCGGTAGTACCGGCTGGAGGCGGCGGTAGTACCGCTCCTGGAAGGCGGGCGGTTGTACCGCTAGCTCCGGCGGTAGTACCGTTGCGACGCTCGGAATTAAAATGCATCTTGCTGGCGGTAGTACGTGGTAGACACCCGGCAAGTACCGTTGAGACACCAGAGAGCATTTTGGAGTTGATGGTAGCTCTGGCGGTAGTCCAAGCAGTAGTACCGGTCCTGGGCTCAGCGGTAGTACCACTGTGTGGCGGCGGTAGTACCGCTGCCTGGGGTTTCGGCGGCTTCAGCTGGAGCTCCAGGTCCTTGGCGGTAGTATCGGTCCTGCGGGCGGTAGTACCGCTGATCTGCTGATTCTTCAACGTCATCTTCCTCTTGACTCGTCTCTTGGCCATCTTCAGCGCTTGCTTTGTGATCTTCATGATGGTTGTTTCTGAGTATGCACAAGGTGTCCGAATGAAGTAGCAAACCATTCAAGGGAGTGTCTAGATCACACATAGATAGGAGAGAATTCACCTTATCATGGAGAGCTTTGATCCTTGCTCTTGTCATTGGACCACTTGTTGTAGGAGCCATAGGTTGGGCTACATCATCTCCCCCTTGGGAAAGAGTCGTCCTCGACTCTTGGTGATCCTCATCACTTGAGTTCCCATGGTATGGCGATAGGTCGGTGACATTGAAGGTGTCATGGACCAAATACTTGGAGTTGGAGATGTCAATCTTGTATGCATTGTTGTTGATGCGCTTGATAACCTTGAAAGGTCCGTCTCCTCGAGGGTGAAGCTTGGACTTCCTTTCATCCGGAAAACGATATTTGCGTAAATGTAGCCAAACAAGGTCTCCTTCTTCAAAGATCATGGCGCGCTTGTGCTTGTTCATCTTCATAGCATGGTCTTCATTGTGCTTCTGTAGCGTGGTTCTTGTGTCTTCATGTAGCTTTTTCATGTAAGCGACACGCTTGTCGAAGTCCATGTTAACTTGTTCACGGAGTGGAAGAGGTAGCATGTCTAATGAGGTGTAGGGGTTGGAGCCATAGACGATCTCGAATGGGCTTCTCTTTGTTGCTCGGTGTAGTGCTCGATTGTAGGCGAACTCGGCATGGGGAATGCACTCTTCCCAATTCTTCAAGTTTGGCTTGATCAACACACGAAGGAGTGTAGAGAGGCTTTGATTCACCACTTCGGTTTGACCATCGGTTTGAGGGTGGTATGCGGTGGAGAAGAGTTGCTTGATTCCCAACTTGGCCATCAACGTCTTCCAAAAGTAACTCACAAACTTGACGTCTTGATCCGACACAATGGTCTTGGGCACTCCATGAAGACGGGCGATTTCCCTGAAAAACAAAGTGGCAATATGTGAAGCATCGTCGGTCTTATTGCATGGTATGAAGTGTGCCATCTTAAAGAATCGATCAATGACGACAAATATGGAATTCTTGTTTGTTTTGGTGCGTGGAAGGACCAAGACAAAATCCATAGCAATGTCGGACCATGGCTTATGCGGAATGGGCAAAGGAGTGTACAAGCCTTGAGAGTTAAGAGTAGACTTAGCTTTGAGGCATGTCGAACATCGTCGTACTAGGCGTTCCACGTCACGCTTCATTCTTGGCCAATAGTAGTTGGTGGCGAGCATGGCGTAGGTCTTGTCGCGGCCAAAGTGTCCCATGAGTGATCCACCATGTGATTCTTTCAAAAGGAGCAAATGAAGCGAAGACTCAGGAATGCAAAGTTTGTTAGCCTTGAACAAAAAACCTTTGTGCAAATAGTAGTCATCAATCCCTTTGTGTTCCGAGCACTTAGCAAAAATGTCTCCAAAGAAAGCATCGGTGGTGTACGAATCCTTTATCTCATCCAAACCCAACACACTAATGTCAAGACATGTAAATATGTTGGCTTTGCATGAAAGAGCATCCACAACCACATTGTTTTTACCTTTCTTGTATTTGATTACAGAAGTGAAAGACTCAATAAACTCAACCCACTTAGCATGTCTTTTGTTTAAATTCCACTAGTAGGAAAACGGCTATAGGTGGAATCACTATCTGTGGCGCACCATTTTTTCCATGCGCCACAGAATATATTCAGTGGCGCACTGGCAGTGGTGCGCCACAGAATTCTGCCACTTTCTGTGGCGCATCCAGTGCATATGCGACACTGAATTATAGCTTTCTGTGGCGCATGCAGCCACATGCGCCACAGAAATATGGTGGGGCCCGCCACCAATAATTGGCTTTCATCCATCTGTGCCACCTTTCTGTGGCGCATGGGGTCCCATGCGCCACAGAAAGTTTTGAACTCAGATCCACCCCCCCTGTGGATCGCCTTTTCAGTTTTGCAAACAAGAAAATAAAATGATAAAATCTTCAAAAAATAAAATCCTTTGATATATAGTTAGGTTTTAGTGTCTAGTTGGTATAGAAATTTTGAAATATGAATTTTGAACTTTTTTTTTGCAAAAACAGAATATTTTTTGTAGAACGGACATAACTTTTGCATACGACGTCGAAAAAATGCGTTTAATATATCTAGATCTGGCCGCTTTTTTTTAAATTCAAAATAACAATTCTGTGGCGCATGGTGGTGGGTGCGCCACAAAATTATTTCTGTGGCGCATGGTGGTGGGTGCGCCACAGAATCTTGGTTTTTCTGTGGCGCATCTCGGCCGTGCGCCACAGAATTAAAATTTAGTGGCGAGATATCTGTGGCGCATCCACCATGCGCCACAGAAAGCCAAAAGTGGTGCCCACAGATAGGCTATTTCCTAGTAGTGTTCGTTTGACTTTTCAAATATTTCAACGACTCATGATCGGAGTGAATGACAAACTCCTTAGGACAAAGGTAGTGTTGCCACACCTCCAAAACATGAACCAAAGCAAACAACTCTTTGTCATAAATGGAATAATTCAAACGAGTTCTCACTATGGTATGCAATGGGTCTACCATTTTGCATAAGCACACCTCCAATGCCCAATCCACTTGCATCACATTCAATCTCAAATGTCTTAGAGAAACCCGGAAGGGCAAGGAGTGGTGCTTCGGTTAACAACCGCTTGAGCTCATTGAAAGCAAAATCATGTGCATTGCCCAAATGAAAGGTACATTTTTCTTGGTAAGTTCATGAAGAGGGCATGCAATTATGGAAAAATCCTCGACGAATCAGCGATAAAATCCGACAAAACCAAGAAAACTGCGCAACTCGGCAAGTGATATGGGAAAAGGCCAATTCCGAATTGCTTTTATGTTTGCATCATCAACTTCGACTCCATCCGAAGAAACAACAGAACCCAAGAAAACAACCTTGTTGGTGGCAAATGTGCACTTAGAAAGATTGGCATAAAGCTTTTCGTTGCGAAGAACCAATAAAACTTGATCAACATGAGAGGTGTGCTCTTCCAAAGATTTGCTATAGATAAGGATATCATCAAAGTATACCACAACAAACTTCCCAATGAAAGATCTTAACACATGATTCATAAGACGCATAAAAGTAGAAGGTGCATTGGATAGACCAAATGGCATAACAAGCCATTCATAAAGACCAAGTTTTGTTTTAAATGCGGTCTTCCATTCATCACCTTCACACATCCTTATTTGGTGGTAACCACTTTTAAGATCAATTTTGGAAAATATGGAGGAACCACAAAGTTCATCAAGCATGTTGTCAAGTCTAGGGATATGATGGCGATACCTCACCGTGATGGTGTTGATGGGGCGACAATCCATGCATAGACGAAGAGTGTTGTCGTGCTTGGGCACTAGGATGACGGGCACGACGCACGGACTCAAACTCTCTCGGATGTGTCCCATAGCAAGGAGTTCTTGTATTTGCCGCTCAATCTCCTTGGTCTCCTCGGGGTTGGTGCGGTATGGGGCGCGGTTAGGTAGTGGTGCGCTGGGGACGAGGTCAATTCGATGCTCGATGCCGTGAAGAGGAGGTAGTCCCGGTGGTACTTCTTGAGGGAAGATATCTTCAAAATCCTTCAAAACAGACATCAAAGGAGGAGAAAGGTTTGTGAAGTTGTTAGTCATAGAAACTTCACCCTTTCATATGAGCACATAGTGAAGGGTGGATGGGTCCTCTCTCAAATCCCTCATCTCTCTTTTGGTGGCAAATAGTGTAAATTTTTGTGGTGTTCTCTTCGAAGTGTCACTCTCCTTTAGCTTGTGTCTCTCACTCACTTTATGGTGGGTCTCTCACTCACCACTCAACTCACTTGAAGAACGATCTTGTTGTGCCCGTGCAAGAGTCTTGGCATTATCGGCAATGACTTGACTTGGTGTCATGGGACGGAGGACGAAGTTCTTGTCACTGCTCTTGAAGCTATAGTAATTGGTCCTTCCATCATGCATAGCACCCTTATCATATTGCCATGGACGTCCAAGGAGTAAGTGACAAACAGACATAGGCACAACATCACAATCAACGGTATCTTCATAGGCTCCAATCTTGAAGGACACTTGCACCATGTGTTGAATCTTGACGGATCCGAAATCACTCAACCATTGCACATGGTATGGGTGTGAGTGCTTCTTGAACTTCAAGTTGAGCTTGTCACAAAGTTCTCTACTAGCCAAGTTGTGGCAACTTCCACCATCTATAATGACTTCGATAACTTGCCATTGATGCCCGCTCTAGTTTGAAACAAATTCCATCTTTGGTCTTCCTCAACTTGGACATTGGTGGTCAAAGTTCTTGAAACAACCAATGAAGGGTTGTTATCTCCATCACAATAGATTTCATTTGAGTCTTCGTCAACGCTTTGCATTGTGGCGACTTGGTTCAAAGCATTGTACTCATCTTCACTCATAGATTCATATTCTCCCTTGTCATTGACAATCATGACTTTCTTGTTTGTGCACTCAAAGGATTTGTGTCCTTGTCCTCCACACTTGAAGCAATTCAAAAGTCGTGTGCCGGACGTTGCTCCTTGCGGCGTTTTGTTTGAGGGAGGTGCTTTCTTGAAAGGTTGAGGAGTTTGAGTTGTTGATGTAGAAGCTCTTGTAGGACCTCTTGTGATTGCTTGAGGAGGAACTTGTGTGGTTCTAGGCGTGGATGATGAAGGCTTGTTGGCGAAGAATGACTTTGTCTTTATGTATTTGAGCTCTTCAAGCACGTGACGCTCGACCTTTGTTGCTTGATGGACTAGCTCAACCAAGGTGGCATATGGTTGGAATTCCACAATCTTCTTGATGGGTAGTTGAGGCCATTCATGAAGCGAGCCATGGATTGCTCCTCCGACTCTTCAATGTTGGCTCTCATCATGGAAATTTCCATCTCCTTATAGTACTCATCAACCGATTTCAAACCTTGCTTCAACTCTTGCAATTTTTGTACAAATCTCTAGTATAGTGACTTGGGACAAAGCGCTTGTACATTGCTTCCTTCATCTCAACCCAAGTGTTGATTGGTTGTTGGTGATTCTCCAACCATGTCTCTTGGAGTTGTTCCCACCACAAGAGAGCATACTCTTCAAACTCCATTGACGCTAGAGCAACCATCTTGTTGTCGGAATAGCGGCGAACTCGGAAGATCTTGTCAACCTTGAGTGCCCATGAAAGATAGGCTTCCGGGTCACTTTCCAAAGAACTTTGGCATGTCAAAGCGAAGGTTGTTCAAGTTGTCATCTTCTTCTCGACAGTTGGGAGGTGGGTATGCATGTCCATGTCTCCTTCTGTTGAGTCCATCACCAAGATGTTGGCTCGACTCACTATCACTTGACTCGGTGTGGTGGTGGTGGTGACGATCATGTGGACGCTCTTGGCGGTGACGAGGCTCATGGTGATGATGATGCGCTTGATGTTGAATTGGGTGCTCGTCATGGTTTCCATGGTCACGATTGTAGTGACGTTTCCTTGGAGGATGACGGTGTGGATGGCCTTGTTCACCATAGTCATGTGCACCCGGTACACCATTGTCATTGGCCAATGGGTCTCGACGATCTCGATGTTGAGGTGGTGGTGAAGGAGTTCGTTCACGTTGTCCACCATTGGGGCGATGTTGCTCTTGATGCCCATTATCATGGTGCGCTCGAGGCGAAGGTGGACGTTCCACTTCATGGCGATGTCGATCATGTGCGTCGCGCCTTGGAATTTCTTGGCGACCTTGTTGCGGTTCTTCTTGATGAGCTCCATGACGCGCATGTCTTGGTTGTGTCGACCTTGAGGTGCTCCTTGTGCGGCGTGAGCTTGAAGAAGATCGACGTTGCACGTGGTTGTTAAGAGCTTCGGTCACTCGCGCCATTTGCTCATTGAGATTTGCTTCTTGCGCATGCATGCGGTCATTGAAGTTGGCTTCTTGTGCTTGAAGACGGCGCTCATAGCGGCCTAGTCCATCACGAACAAGATGGCGAAGACCCACGAACTTGGCATGTGTGACATAGCCATTATCACCTTGAATTCCTCCATTGATATCGTCATCCGAGCTTGAGCTTCCGTTTGTACTTCCCCTAAACGTGATCTCAAAGACAAGTGAAATGTGTCGCAATGTATGACCCAAGTTAGCTTGCCACAACTTCAAGAGATAGTATTGAAACAATTGGATTAACCAAGAGAAACTATACCCAAAGAATAGAGTGGCTTGACGAAAGAGAATCCGGTTCTAACACCCAACACACACACGTATGAGGATAGCTAGGTATAAAGTGGCAAAGGAAGCAAACAAAACCCACGAAGAGTATATTATCAATGGTAGAAAAAACCCACAATGACCAAATCACCAAAGAAACACCAACCACAAATGGTAGAGAGACACACAAAAGCGATGGATTGGGTGACCAAAGGGCGAGCACTCGAAGAAAGCAACCTAGCGGAGACTACATGCTCAATTGTCACCACAACACACGAAGGACGCTAGCTCAATTGCCATATGTTTGGGCAATGGATTTTCACAAGTGTGAATGTCTCTCTCTCTCACTTTGGCGGTATAAGCTTTGTCGCAACCTACAAGCTACAAGAGATGATACTTGGTACTACTCTTGTCTTTTGTCTTTTTTTTTTGATTTTTTGACAGTGGTTCTCTCTTCTTTTGCTAGTGCCAAGACCTCTAACGATACACAACTCGCCAATATAGATAAGCAATCACTCGAATCAACACAAGTGCAATGCCTCGCAATATGAAAGAGCTTGTCCGATAGGTCAAGGTACACGAAAGGAAGAATGGCTCACAAAGGATTACAGTGACGGGAATATGTCGAGTCCTTGGAGTCGTCGTCGCTTGTCGTTGATGAAGCGTTGTTGCGGAAGCTTGTCGATGTTGTAGACGTTGATCACACTGGCAAAGGACTCAAACAACAAAAAGGAAATGCCAAAACGAAATGAGGAAAAGAATTTTTTTTGCATAATTTGCACCGGCGGTAGTACCGCTTCTGCCTCCGGTAGTACCGCTGCTCCAGTTTTGGCGGTAGTACTGCTGAACCCAGGCGGTAGTACCGCTGGTCAGATTCCTGGTGTTCTTGGTCGCGATTTGGGCGGAAAATGGGCTCGAAAATTCCTCAATTTTGTGGGAAATTGGCAAAATTGAGGCTTAGGAACGCAAACAAAGGTGGAAGGGGTGAAAGGACAAGATGTCGCCTAGAGGGGGGGGGGGGGTGAATAGGCGATTTAAATTTTTTCCGGTTTAGGCTTGATAAATGCGGAATAAAACTAGTGTTTTAATTTAACAAGCACACAACCTAAATATACTAGGTTCACCTATGTGCACCAACAACTTATGCTAAGCAAGACAAGTAACAAGGTGATAGCAAGATAAAGACTTCAAACATGAAGGCTATCACAATGTAAATTGCATAAGTAAAGAGATCGGGTATAGAAATAACCGAGTCACGCGGAGACGATGATGTAGTCCCGAGTTCCTCCTTTTGAGGGGAGTACGTCTCGTTGGAGGGGTGTGAGTATCAAACTCAAGACGCCACAAATGGCCTCACCCTATTCTCCGATGAACCTCGCACAAAAACTCGGTTCACCTTCCACTATTGATTTCCTTTTGGGCGGAAATCGAGTCCCTTACAACAATCTTGAGGCACAACCCACAAAAGGATTGGGAGCTTCCAAGTGACCACAAAAGGTCTCAATCACCGTCTAGGGTCCAACGACCCAAGAGTAACAAGCTCACGAACTTTCACTTCAACGAATCCTCGTGGAGAGAGCAAACCGATGCACAAAAGCAATGGAAAGAGCACAAGTGCTCAAATCCTTCACTCTCAAATCCCACCAAAAGAACTAATGCTTATGATGGGAGAAGAGAGGAAGAACAAAGAATAACTCAACAAATGGAACTTCAAGAACTAAAGGGTTCCCCTCACTTAGAGGAGAGATGGATTGGTGGAAATGTAGATCTAGTTCTCCTCTCTCTTTTCCCTCAAAGATATGCAAGAATCATGGGAGGAATTGAGAGAGGGGCAAGCTTTCCAAGGTCAACAATGGTGGGGAGAGAGAGAAAAATGTGCTGGGCAAAGCTGGCTGGCTGGAGGTAGGTGGAGGGGTTTTTATATCCCTCCTAGAAATGTAACCGTTGCAGACATGGGAGTCGGATATTCCGACACAAGTCAGGATCGATAATCCGATGGATCGGATAATCCGAGTCAACCTATATCGGATATTCCGAAAACCTCTAGAGGGCCACAAAACTGGTTGCTTGAAGTCCTTAGCCGATTTCGAGAGAAACCTTGAGAGTCGGATGTTCCGAGTCAACTCTGGACCGGATTATCCGACAACCAACAGAGAGCCACAACACAGGTTTCTTTAAGTCCTTAGCCGAAAACGAGCAACCTTGGGGGCCGGATATTCCGAGTCAACTGGACCGGATTATCCGACAACCACCAGAACGAAAACTGCAAACCCAATAACTTTTACGTACGAAATCGAAATGAGGTGAAACTAATTTTGTTGGAAAGATAGCAACAAGAGATTTCCTACAAAAAGTTAAGAACCATAAATAGAGTTAAGTTGACACACATGGAGGTGTGGAACTTTTCTCAAGGATAAACCGATAATATTTCCAACCCGAAAACGCAACAAGTTTTCCATACGAAATCCGTTTTCGGAGAACTTGGGCTTGTCATGAAGATCACAACAAGCACCAAAACCCAACAAGGAGAAAAACCAAGTAAGAACCAAGAAAGATGATATGCCAAGTATGCAAAGGTTTGAGCTCTCCACAAAGATGCGATCAATTTACTCACTTGAGAGCCCCTCTTGATAGTACGTCAACTATCCTATAACCCGTCTCCCACTAACACCATGAGACCGGTAAAATAGAAACTCTATCAAGATCATACCTTTGCCTTGCGCATTCCACTTGAGCTAGATGATGACGATCTTGATCTCTTCAAGTGGACCACCTTTCTTGATTGCGCTTTGCTTGGTGAAGACTCACATATCGCTCCCCCATACACCAAGATGGGAGTGCCTCTCTTAGGAACATCTTCACTTGACCATTATATCCAAATGGGTTGCAAGCTTCAAGCATGAAATCTTCTAGATGCCCATCTTGAACTTGCACACCTCAATCTTGATGACGATCACCACTTGACGTCATCCTCCATGAGTTATAAGAAATCTTCCTTTTGATGCAAGCCCATGGAGAGATACCTAACCCAACAAAGGAATGACACACACACATAACGGGTTAGTTCACAAAGCTATATGGACAAATTCTTACCATACCATTGGATCACATGATCCCACATGGTATATCACTTAGCTTTGTGTGTTGATCAACTTGAATCTATTCTTTGCACTTAGTCTTGATCAACCTTGTATCTTTTCATCTTCTTGATCATATCAATATGTCCATTATAATCAATGATCTTGATGGCATACAACCTTGAATCCAACACATGGAGTTCAAGCGATGCCAATGGACAAACCTACAAGAATAACTCAACAAAAACATTAGTCCATAAGGATTGTCATTAATTACCAAAACAATACATGGGGACACCATGCACTTTCAAGGGGTCCTAAAGCAACAGATTCGTGGATCAAAACTACCAAAAATGCAGCAAATCGACAGATCGGCTCAAATCCAAGAAAGGCTATTTTTGGTTGAAATTTTCAAAATTGGCAAAATCAAAGAAAAATGGGTGGATTTTGGTGGAAACAAAGTCAAATCCGTGGCAACCTTTGCTCTGATACCATATAATGTGGGATATGTCCTTATCTTCACGGATTTAGGGCGGCAGAGCGATGAACACGAACAACACAAGAGGGGAAATCTCACAAATAAGAAAACTAGCAAAGCAACACGAACGAAATCAACCGGTAACAAGTCCCCAAGGGCAGCCCCCGATTCTCAATCTCCAAGCAACCTTACTCTTAGGATTGTTTCTCTCATCGGTCAATCCAACCGATCCAATAGATTCCCCCAAATAGGAAAGATTGGCAAGTAATCTCAATTACAAGAAGAGGTCTTGAATCCACTAGAGGGATCTTCTCCACAAGGGGAGGTCTTGGTTCATCTCCACAAGGGGAGGTCTTGATTCATCTCCATAGAAGGCAACACCATCATGGGTGAAAAAGGAGCTAAGCTCAACTCAAGTCTAATCTCAGTCTAACCTAACCCTAGGCAGAGAAAGAGCTATTTATAGTCTAGTGGACGAAAGGGTAGGTGGGGAGGATTACACGGGCTTCAGCCCGAAATTCTGAAGTGTGCAGCGGTAGTACAGGCTGTAGGCGGCGGTAGTACTGCTCCTGGAAGGGGGGCGGTAGTACCTCTGGCTCCGGCGGTAGTACCGTTGCGACGCTCGGAATTAAAATGCATCTTGCTGGCGGTAGTACGTGGTAGACACCCGACAAGTACTGTTGAGACACCAGAGAGCATTTTGGAGTTGACGGTAGCTCTGGCGGTAGTCCAAGCGGTAGTACCGTAGCTGGGCTCAGCGGTAGTACCGCTGTGTGGCGGCGGTAGTACCGCTGCTTGGGGTTTCGGCGGCTTCAGCTGGAGCTCCAGGTCCTTGGCGGTAGTACCGGTCCTGCGCTGATCTGCTGATTCTTCAACGTCATCTTCCTATTGACTCGTCTATTGGCCATCTTCAGCGCTTGCTTGGTCATCTTCATGATGGTTGTTCCTGAGTATGCACAAGGTGTCCGAATGAAGTAGCAAACCATTCAAGGGAGTGTCTAGATCACACATAGATAGGAGAGAATTCACCTTATCATGGAGAGCTTTGATCCTTGCTCTTGTCATTGGACCACTTGTTGTAGGAGCCGTAGGTTGGGCTATATCATGTTTGGGTCCTGCTATTGGTTGCTCTAGGCAATCATGGTGTCGCCCATCAACTGAAGATACTCCTAGTCTATGCCACATTTGGCGTGACCCATTAAAAGATATTTTTTTCTAAAACTATAAAAATCACATTTACTTTTTGAACATTAATTTTATGGTAAAAAGAGTAATGTGATTTTTAAAAGATTTTTCAAAATTGGTATGAATATTCGTACATATGCATAAAAGTGTGTCACCTTTATATATTCATCTGTATCTAAATAAATTTCCATAATTTGGGAAGTTGTTCCTATGTGTGATAAAATGTGCGTTTTGTACTAGTACCAGGAATATAACTAGTACACACAGTTCCAGGTGGCAAGATCTTCAGTGTTAATACCAAATATCGAAAATCGATCTGAGGGATGATACATTATTACTTTTTTTTGAAGCGCAACAGTGGGAAAACTCCCACTGCAATTTTCTATTTTCACATATACCAAGGTCTGTACAAATATTTACATGACTTACAAGTATCAGAAAGATAAAAAAGATCAAATTATTACGTCCATATGACCATATGTAAGTTCATTACAAAGATCAAATTATTAGCAGAAGATTCATAAAGTAGTGAGTCCCTCAATGAGACTAGCTAAGTTGAGCAGAGACCCGCGTCCAAAAGTTTCGTTCCTTTCCTCAAACGTCATACTTTGCACACTGCACATAGCAGGCGAGCACATTGAACGTACTTGCAAGTTACATTGGAGTTTTGTGGCAATTCAAGTAGATGCATAAGGATATTTATTAATAGGTTTCTGGAGTTTGTGTTGCATAAAACCTAGTCTTGAAGTCTTGAAAATGCCCTGATAGATTTTGTTGTCATCAGAAAACAACATAAAGAGAGAATATGGGCATGCCTAATGACCATGTTTTTGTACGTTGTACAGTAAGGCGAGTGACACAATATTTTTTGTTAACCGGGTTTGGCCCCGCCTCTTGTTGAGCGATCTCATCATCATTTAATTGATGACCTGGTGAGGCAATGAGGGAATTCACTGATGCAACACAACTCCTTTGTGGTTGTTTCCAACAAATGTTCTGGAGAAATCCATGTGATCCCGATTTTCTGGAATGACGAACGCAAAACGTAGGTCTTGACCATATGGAGAGACATTGCTTCATATGAGGGATGAGTTACAAATGACTCATGGGGTGCCTTTTATAGGCCTAGAGCCTTGCACAGATGATTATCAGTGCCCATGGTAGGAGGGAAAAGAAGGGCCAAGAGAGTATATTCTAGAAAAACCCAAAAAAGCCCCTACAGGGGAAGAAAAAAGCAAGGCACCATGGTTGGTCCATGCTCGTGGTCCGTGAAGTAGGATTTCTCTGTGATCCACGACGCATGCCCACTATTGGGCTTAGTGTACTCCCCTCTCCTCCATGGGCTTCTTCTCTTCTCTTCCTTTGACTTCACCCCTTAACTTTTCCTTTTACATTTGCACTTCATGGTGTAATGCCGGTTAGAGCGAAGATGTAAAATCTATATATGATTTTCTAGCTGACTAAATTCCGTTGAAAAACACCATTATTACATCATTGGAAAAATAACTTTCTAAAGATATAAAAGAATAACTCTGTAATCTTCCATTTAACCTAACTGTAGTTCGTCGCTTGAGCCACTCAGGAACTCCACGCACGACATCGTAGGCTTCCCTTAGTCAAGCAAGGACAGAGTCCAAATGTTGTGTGGTGATTGACTTCCCTAATTAAGACTAGCGTTAGAGGCACACATGTATCCACGACATCCTACAAATAGTTTATGTATCCAGAACAACCTATCTCTCTGCCCAGAGGAATTTATTTTATTTTATTTTCAAAACTAATTTTTGAAAATGTGCTCTTAGCATCATTATCTAGCACGCCAACTGCCAAGAACAATAAAAAAAGGCATGACTTGGCTAATGAGATCTTCTCATCTATCTGACCATTATTGTTGCATCATAGATCTGGCCACCTTAACCCCACATAGAAAGCAAAAGTTGGAGCGAGAGATCAAGAGATAGAGAGGAATTGGAGACCAACACACACCGGAGGATCCCAGTGCCGAGGGTGGGTAGCTGGTCGCCTGGCCCAAACCCAGACTTCGCTCTCCCCACCCCGGCCGGTGTAAATTAACCATGGTAGCCCTAGACAGATGACCAAACCTTCTTCAAGCCCCTAGCCCGATCTATCGCTTGAAGCTCTAGGCGACGTCTCTACTTGTTGGAGAATGTCAGACAAACGCCGTTGTGCTCCTTTCCAAGCTCAGCCTAAGAAGTCGCTTGGGAGTCTAGCACTTGAAGGACACCTTACCGCTGACTGTTAGACTGTATTTGTAATGTAACCGATGTATACCCGATGTAACCTGTATCTGTACCGTACTCTTGTACGTTAATATAAATACATCGATGCCGAACCCTCCAGGGTATCGAGCACTGTTCAGCCCCCCGGCTTTGTTGATCCTGCTCGTCCTCATCATCTGTGTCGCCTAGTCAAAGCTCTTTACGGGCTTAAGCAGGCTCCTCGTGCTTGGCATGCGCGTCTTGGTTCCGTTCTTCGTGCTCATGGTTTTGTCCCCTCCACTGCTGACACATCCCTGTTCCTGCTTCAGCGCCCTGAGATAACTATGTATCTGTTGGTCTATGTGGATGACATCATTCTTATCAGTTCCTCAGTCTCCGCTGCTGATCGTTTGGTTTCTGCTATGAGTGCTGATTTTGCTGTCAAGGATCTGGGCTCCCTGCATTATTTCCTTGGCTTGGAGGTTTCTTCTTTTGCTGGTGGTCTGACTCTCACTCAGAAGAAATATTCCCAGGACTTGTTACGCCGTGCTGGAATGTTGCAGTGCAAGCCGGCACACATTCCCATGTCTGCTACCGACCGATTGTCTGCTTTTGCTGGTGAGCTTCTTTCGCCTGAGGAGTCAACTGACTATCGCAGCATCGTTGGTGGTTTACAGTACTTGACGATCACCAGACCTGACATATCATATGCGGTTAACCGTGTGTGTCAGTTTCTTCATGCTCCACGGGACTCTCACTTGACTGCTGTGAAGCGCATCTTGCGTTACATCCGCCACACTGCTTCATATGGTCTCCACCTTCAGTCTGCATCCTCTCATGTGCTTTCAGCGTTCTCTGATGCTGACTGGGCTGGTAGTCCTGATGACAGGCGATCTACGGAGGGATATGCAGTGTTCTTTGGTCCTAATTTGATCGCCTGGAGTGCTCGCAAGCAAGCAACGGTTTCTCGCAGCAGTACTGAAGCTGAGTACAAGGCCGTTGCCAATGCTACAGCTGAATTAATATGGATACAATCTTTGTTGAGAGAGTTGGGCATTCCTCAAGATCAACCACCAGTTCTTTGGTGTGACAACATCGGTGCTACATACCTTTCGTCCAATCCGGTATTCCATGCCCGAACGAAACACATCGAAGTTGACTTTCATTTTGTGAGGGAACGAGTGTCACAGAAATTACTTCAAATCAAGTTCATCCCATCCAAGGATCAACTTGCTGACATCTTCACGAAGCCTTTGCCTCAGCCTCAGTTTGAAGGTTGTCGAAGCAATCTTAACTTACTATCTGTTTCTGGGCACAGTTAAGATTGAGGGAGGGTGTTAGACTGTATTTGTAATGTAACCGATGTATACCCGATGTAACCTGTATCTGTACCGTACTCTTGTACGTTAATATAAATACATCGATGCCGAACCCTCCAGGGTATCGAGCACTGTTCCCACGTGTCTTTTACACTGACATCCCTGAAGGACCCACAGTATTGCCCACCGGCTATCTGCAATGGCGGTGAGGGATACCAGGGGGTGCAGTAGCTGATAGGGTTAGTCGCCACCCGAGTCACCTCGACATGAGACGCAAGGGGCACCAAAGTTTTTTTTAAAGAAATTAGTGTCTGAGAAGGCAGATTTTTTTAAACTCTGTTATTTTAAGAGTCTGACTACACACACAATGTGCAGGTCTCCTTCCTTAAGATGTGTGTCCAACTGTCAAATCTTTTTTGTCCTTTACTCTCTTCTTCAGATTATCCTTATAAATAAAGAGCCACATATAAAGTAAGCAAAGCGTACTTGTAATTAAACTCATTTTAGACATGCACAATCAGTCACTTAACAGATAGAAACATGCAGTCGATAGACTTGTGCAGCGGCAGAAGTATTGAATAGCCGCATAAGAGCATCTCCAGTAGGCGAAATATAATAGGGTTAATGTTCTTTAGGTCATATGGGGCCAAAAACAGGCTTCCAATAGTTGCCCTTATGTAAATTTTGTTTAATTTTATTTACACCGCGATGCAAAATACATCACTGGTGATGCAAATATACATCAGTTTGGACTTGGGAGCGTGACCAAAATATAGATACCCGTGCATGCGACTCCAACTGCCGCGTAGAACTTTCCCGCACGCGACCGGTAGGTTTCGTCTCCATCGCCGCCGGCGCCGCCGCTGCCATTCTGCCGCCTCCATCTCGTCCTCTCGTGCTCCCTGGGCCCGCCGCCACCCCCGGCCATACCGACGCCAGCTCGAGCCACGATTGACACGTAGCATGTCCGATCGTTAGGCAATTCGCCGGTGCCACCGCCCTCCGCCGTCTGCCTCCCCGGGCATTGCTGCCACCATAGCGCCGCCACCCCTTTTTGATGCCAGCCGGATCCACTGAATTCGGCAACATTTATGGTATAAATTTGACGAACCATGTAAGAATATTGTGGATTTTTTAATTTTTATCTTACCATTTTTGTTTTGAATTGATTTGTGCAACATTCCAAGATTTTCAAATTTTTGAAAATTCAGAAAAATCAAATTTTTTTTTGAAAACTATTTATATTTTGATTTGAAATTTAAAATCATGCATGCATTCATCATCTTCTTGTCTTGTTTGTTTGTGAAAATTCAAAAGTTGGAATTTTATTTGATTTTAATAAGCCACAAATGAATTTATTAAAACCCTAATTCAAAATTGACATAAAGTGTCAATTAAGCAATTATGCAATATTTTAATTTTGTATTTTTTTGAAATGTTTGAAAAAGTGTGCTTGAATATTTTAAATAATAGATATTATTATTACAAATTTTTACAAACATGTTTGAATTCATTTGGGTGTTTAATTCAAAAGTTATAAAAGTTTTCAGAAAATAGAAAAAGAACAAAAAAAAGGGGGTTAGACAAGCCAACTAGGCCGAAGCCCAATTTCTCTACCGCGCGCGCAGCCGTAACTCAGCCCAGCAGCGGCCCGCGGCCTCTCTCCCTCTCTCTCACTGACAGGTGGACCCCACCTGTCAGGCCCGTCTTCAACGTCTCGCCGGAGATCACGCGCATGATGAACTCGCCCCCGGCCGTTTCCTTCACGTCTTGATTTCCGGAGCTTTAATGCACCAATTCACTCACCGTTTGCTCCTACAAAACCCCCATGCCCTCCTCTCTCTTTTGCCCCAAAAATCCCAACCCGAGAGCCCTCAGGCTGCTCGGATTCATCCGCGAAGCTCCGCCTCGGCCGTCGCCGTGCATCCACGAA
Organism: Poa pratensis; assembly: GCA_947311845.1. NCBI lineage: Eukaryota > Viridiplantae > Streptophyta > Magnoliopsida > Poales > Poaceae > Poa > Poa pratensis. The sequence continues at coordinate 3,516,045 of CAMZMU010000088.1, forward strand.
TCCGGTGAACTCCGGCAACCATTCGCCACCCTGTTGGCCTCTTTCTTCTCCCTCCATCCTTGCGGTTCTTTTTGCCAAGGTCTCGCATTTTTTACTCCACCAGATCGATGAGCCCGTGATCAACCGACGCCTCCAGTCGCCGCCCGCAACTCCGGCGACGAATTGCCGACGAACCCGTGCACCAGGACGACGTTGATTTCGCCACCAAGCCCGCCTCTCCGTCGTGATCATTCTGGTATGACTTGGCCGTCCTCCCTCCCCGTAGATTAGCCGGAACACGCCGCCGTTTTTGGGTCGTCGGAGCAACGCCGGCCACCGCAGCCCCAAACCCTAGATCCTGGACCGTCAGATCCAGATCTGACGACCACGACTTAATTATTTTAACCGAAGCGGTATCTTTAGATCTGGACCGTCATATCCAGATCTGACGGTTCTGTTTTAATTCCTTTACTGAATCGGTATCGACCAATAGGAAGCCGCCACATAGCCTAAGGAATTTCTGTGAATTTCCTTAATTCGTTTAAATGGCAGTTTTGCAGAAAAGCCCCTGTATCTTAGATCTTTTTTTTTTTTATTGGTTTGGTCAAATTTAACAAATTATATATTTTTGAAATCCTCTGGATCTGTAGTATATGTTAGCACTGTTAGTTTTCAGTTTTGCCTTATTTTAATTTATTCAAATTTCAAATGTGTAATTTGAGTAATTTTAGCATATCTTTAAATCTATATGTTCAAAATTTGCAAGTAAAATATATTTGGAAACCTTTGGTTCTGTAGATTATTTAGTCACTGTTCGAGATAATTTTTAAATATTTTTAAACTGTTTTAAAAATCAGAAGCTTAAATTGAGTATTTTTGGTATAGTTTAAATTCTACAAACTATTTTAATAAGTTTCTTTTTGTAAAATGTCATAAATTTTATCTTCTGTCCAGAGAGACTTCTACCATATTTTTGTAAATTATTGTTTTTAACAGAAGTATTTTATTATGTGTTTATTCCCTTTGGGAATTGTTTTATTTAGTTGTTATATTAAAAATTGTTTTAATTGCATTTTGACTTCATGCATATTTTATTAAAACCAAAAAAAGTTAGTGTAATATTTTATTGTGATTTTTAATTGCATTTCATGCATAACATATTTTATTGTATTGTTATTTTGTTTGTATGTTTATGTGTGGCTTATTTTATTTTGTTAAACTATTCGGAGGGACCCAAGGACTTTTGCAGCTGTGACTACTGCTCTCCTTGCTGCCAAGGCAAGTGGCACATTCATAAATTTCCTACTATTTGTCTATGCATGATTAGTGTATTTTCCTTAAGCATGTGTAGGTGTTACTAGTATTGTGCTAAAACTGTTTAGAGTAGCACCCTATACTAGTTGGTATAGAATCCTAATATAACTTAGAAATATTGAGATGCTATGCAAAAAGTTGTTTTTATGAAAAGCTAATTTCTACTAAGTAAATGAAACTCTTGGGTGGATTGGTTTGATAGAGGAGGCGAAGTTGAGTGGCTACTTAGGCCCATTTTCATGGTGCGAACCTGAGTATGTGCACTTGTGGATGGCCACCCAGGGATCAAAGGGATTTGAAGTTACTCCAAGTGAAGATTGCTTCGAGTGCAGCCATTAGTCATATGGGCTCTGTTTTGATCAACTAAGTTGCATGGACTCATCCCGGCTTGACAGGTGGTGGTAGAGGTTGAAAGGACAAGGATGTCGCCTAGAGGGGGGGGGGGGGGGGTAAATAGGCGATTAAAACTTTCCCGGTTTAGGCTTGATAGTTGCGGAATAAAAATAGGTGTTTAAATTAACAAGCCAACAACCTAAATATACTAGGCTCACCTATGTGCACCAACAACTTATGCTAAACAAGACAAGCAACAAAGTGATAGCAAGATAAAATACTTCAAGCACGAATGCTATCACAATGTAAAGTGCATAAGTAAAGAGCTCGGGTATAGAAATAACCGAGGCACGCGGAGACGATGATGTATTCCCGAGTTCCTCCTTTTTAGGGGAGTACGTCTCGTTGAAGGGGTATGAGTTTCAAACTCAAGACGCCACAAATTGCCTCACCCTATTCTCCGATGAACCTCGCACAAAAACTCGGTTCACCTTCTACTATTGATTTCCTTTTGGGCAGAAATCGAGTCCCTTACAACAATCTTGAGGCACAACCCACTAAAGGATTGGGAGCTCCCAAGTGGCCACAAAAGGGCTCAACCGCCACAAAAGGCGTCTAGGGTCCAAAGACCCAAGAGTAACAAGCTCACGAACTTTCACTTCCATGAATCCTCGTGGAGAGAGCAAACCTATGCAACGAAATGCAATGGCAAGAACACAAGAAGTGATCAAGTCCTTCACTCTCAAATTCCAACAAAGCAACAAATGCTTATGGGGGAATAAGAGAGGAAGAACAAAAGAGGAGAAACACCAAGAACTCCAAGAACAAGATCTACTAGGTTCTCTTCACTTAGAGGAGAGATGGATCAGTGGAAATGTAGATCGGGGTCTTCTCGTTCAATCCTCCAAAGATCAACAAGTTTGGTTGGAGGGATTGGGAGATCTAGCTTTGTGAAGCTTTCAACAATGGAGGAGAGAGAAACTGGAAAGCTTGCTTAAGCTGGAGGTAGGTGGAGGGGTACTTATACCCCTCCAGAAAATCTGTCCGTTGTAGTCTTCAGGGGGCCGGATATCTCAGGGCTAAGTTCCGGAAATTTCCGGTCGGGGCGGATATTTCCGGTCTGCGCACCGGATATCTCCGGGCTTCCCGGAAATCTCCGGCTATATTTCGGCCTGCTGCAGAGGGACTCCAGTACGAAAACTTGCTAAAAACTTAGCCGATTTCTTGCGCCCCGGATATTTCTAGCCACTACACCGGAATTTCCGGTTCTGCTCCGGATATCTCCGGTTTTCTGAAAAACTGACAGAAGCAACAAACTGCAAACCCAATAACTTTCACAAACGAAATCCAAATGAGGTGAAACCAATTTTGTTGGAAATATTAAGAACCATAAATAGAGTTAAGTTGACACACATGGAGGTGTGAAACTTTCCTCAATGATAAGTCGATAATATTTCCAACTCAAAAACGCAACAAGTTTTCCATACGAAAACCGTTTTCGGAGAACTTGGGCTTGTCATGAAGATCACAACAAGCACCAAAACCCCAACAAGGAGAAAAGCCAAATAAGAACCAAGAAAGATGATGATGATGCCAAGTATGCAAAGGTTTGAGCTCTCCACAAAGATGCGATCAAGTTACTCACTTGAGAGCCCCTCTTGATAGTACACCGTCTATCCTATAACTCGGTCTCCCACTAACAACATGAGATTGGTAAAATAGAAACCCTATCAAGATCATACCTTTGCCTTGCGCATTCCACTTGAGCTAGATGATGACGATCTTGATCTCTTCAAGTGGACCACCTTTCTTGATTGCGCTTTGCTTGGTGAAGACTCACATATCGCTCCCACATACACCAATATGGGAGAGCCTCTATAAGTCACATCTTCACTTGACCAATATCTTGAAGCATAGGATTTCTTCGAGATGCTTCTCTTGAATTTGCACTTCAACTTCTTCTTTTAATATATATGATGACTTGGATAATGCTTTTGTCATCACTTTATCTTCTTCTTTCAAACTTGATACCAACACATGGTGTTCAAGTATTGCCAATGGACAAGCCCTACAAGGATAGCTCAATGCAACCATTAGTCCATAGAGATTGTCATTAATTACCAAAACCACACATGAGGGCTCATGCACTTTCAATCTCCCCCATTTTCGTAATTGATGACAATCTCTTTTGAGAGGGTTTATAATATGGAATTTAACGAACAAGGAGCGGTTGCACTAACATTAAATACTACGAAAGTATGTGATGTTAGTCCATGAATTCATTGCATATATTGTCAACTATTACCGGTGGTGGAGTTTCCACTATATACAAAGCCAAGCAACGAAAGCAAAGGCAAGAAAGGCAAATACTTAAGAACCAATCAAAGTATAAAGCCGAATGTCATAAACCCTCCAAAACTTCTCCCCCACTGGCAACAATTGCCGAAATGGGAAAAAGCTTTAGAAGGCCAACATAGTGAGAGTTCCTCCACGAGTTTAACTTGTCTCATAAAATGAGTAGAATCAAATGGACAATTCTATTGATAAAAAATAGGAGGAAATCAAACTATATTGAGAATCCAAGAATTGCAACTATTCATGCCAAGAAGTAACCTACACAAGGTTGAAGGCTAATAAAGTAGGCATGAGGTAGATACTTGTTACCGAGATGGCATTGGTGATGTAGAGGATAAGAGTTCACGATCATCCAAGATTGGCTCCAATAAGCACATGGTGAGACCACCTTCCTTGTATATGAGACAAGCTTCCAATTTATCTCCAATATACCTAAAACAAATTCAAGTACAAAATGGTACCCAACTCATTGGGTCCAAAGTAGTTAGAACAACTACAATACATAGGACAAACTCCACATAAATACGTGCATATTGATCTGAAATTGAATTTCATGCACATCTTAGCCATTTAGGATTTGATGGAGTTTACCCTATATATTGGATCAACGAAAGTAAGCATGACATAAGATATACATATAGTAAATATGCATGCACAAGGCTTTCAAGAACCAAACGAGATACAAATTGGACAAAACACCAATTAAATCAAGAAATCACACACAAGTGTGACAAGAAAGAGAATTGTACAAATTATATCAAAATCCCAAATCAACACATGATTGAAGATACCACTTTGAAAAGATACCAAATGAAAGTAAGATTCCAATTGATGAAAATACCATCAAGGAATAAACCAAACCCTCTACACTTCTCATGATTGCACAAAGTACCAAGACGAGAAATGTTTGTCTTCCAAAGAGACACGTCATCGGGATCAAATACCAATTGAAGACAACTAATGTTCAAAAACATATAGGATCGCTCCTCCAAGATTTGTACATTATTTATGATCTTGCATTTGAATACAGAATGCACACAAGTGGGATCATCACTCTCCATATATATTATTCAAACAAAGGTCATGTTCAAGAAAGACCAATAAGATCCAATACCAAATTAAAAAAAGTGTTCTACTCAATGTAGGATAGCTTCCCAAGAATAGTGCATTATCTAGAAGTATGACTTTGAATGTAAATGCACAAGAATGGGATCATTGCTTTTCCTAACTCAAGTAAGCACAAAGCAAAATTTGAGTAGAGCAACAAGGATCCAAAAGATACAAGGAAGACAAGAGAGTTAGATCAAAACAAATCCTTGGCAATAAAAATAAGGCAATTCAAAGCAATAGCCAAAGTGAAGATGGTCTACAAATTCCACCACAACTATGAGTATCACTTGTCATGGACAAGGAGTATATGGAGATAATTCTCAGTGGTATATAGGAATGATATTAAAGACCAACTTCACAACAAATAAGCATATAGCAAAGGATAGGAATTAAACGCCATGCTTAGATAGATATATATTCTTGATAGCTTCAATATTCACGCGATCATGCAAAGCCACTACAAAGAGTAGCTTGAATCAATCGATTTACCAAAAGGATATGCGAACATATTTTGGGAAAACCATACCAAGAATGTCCATCACAAACAAGATCCAAAAGAGTGATTAAATAAAAATCATTTTGCACATATGGAACTTGTTTGAGCAACATGCCACATGGGGACAAGATTATTTACAAAATCATTTCTAGGTGGCAATACCTCACATGTTCACATTTTTTAGGTTTGTAATATGCACAAAGCTTATTACTCCCCATAATGTGATAATCCAAATTTTCTTAACAAGAGGCAAATAAAACCAACTAGAGATGATTAATGGACATTATAGAATTTGAATTTCTCATGAGCATGACATACCACATAGATAGAAGATAATATGCTATATCATCACTAAGTGGTATTCCTCATGTACACACATTTTTAGGATTGTGAAGTGCACGAAGCATATCACTCTCCCAACATGGGATAGTCCATTAATCTCTCAAAGAGAGCCAACAAGATAAGATATCAAATAAAAACAATAAGGCTAAAAACAAGTAGGTGGTGTGCAAGCCAACATACACATACTTGATTTCTCAAGATAAGTATGTAGAGAGCACAACACATACAAACACTAGCAAGGTACAAAACCAAACACATGCAAGGGTGTAAGCAACTTTCAATGTATATATGATAAGCACAAGTTACCGCAAGGAGGAACATTGGATAAGAGATAGAACAATATAACTCAAATGACTTGGCTTGAGAGAATATGATTGATGAAGATCCCTTAATTCTTCACGATGTAGCCAAGTCTCCAATGCCCTCCATCAACACCTATTGATTAAGTTTTAGCTTGTTGGTCCCCAACCAAGTTGGGTCCTAAGAGGTTAGTCACAATAGGCTTGGCAACCCAAATGGTTCTTTTCTTGACACCACTTTGAGTACCAACATATTTGGCAAACACATTGCCAACCTTATCCTTCCGAAGAGAATAAACATCAACAATAATAATGGGGTTGGATAAGGTACCATTAGTGCATGAAGAAGCAAAGTGGCCTTTCTCACAGCATAAGTAGCAACATTGGCTTTTTCCCTTCTTCTTAGTTGAAGTCTCGATTGTTGCTTCTCACCAAGGGACTTCTTCTTCAAAGGGCAAGATCTAACATGGTGCCCTTCAACTTTGCACTTGAAGCAAACGATCTTGGCCGAATCCTTAACTTGTTCTTAGCCCTTGTTCTTCTTGATAGACTTGGACTTGTTCTTGTTATTGGAGTTGAATCCAAGTCCACTCTTGTCATTGGGGCGTCTTTGAACACTCAACACATTGTCAAGTGTGGACCTCCCAACATGACGCTTTTCCAAGTCTTTCTTCAAAGAAGTGACTTGTGCCTTGAGCTCTTTTAACTCCTCTACATGGTTAGTATCAACAAAAACACTAGAGGAAGTAGAACCTTCATTGTTAGAGAAACAATTTATGAAAAGTAATTCATCACAAGATGTAGCAATATTGTGAGTGGATGAATCACTAGGGCTAGCACATGGCAATAAAGCATTTTTGGTAGAGATTGTGCTAGTGACCACATGAGGCTCACAAGATGTTACCTTTGACATAATAGCCTCATGAGCTAACTTTGGCCTTGCATGGGATGCTAGAAGATCCTCATTAGAGCTAGAGAGCTTTTCATGACTTTCTTCCAATATCCCATACTTGCTAGTTAGCAACTCAAGTTGAGCCCTTAGCTCAACATTCTCCTTCAAAATAGATTCTTCACATGATGTGGAGTTAGTAGCACAAGCATTATTAATATTAGAAAAGGAACAAGACAACTTGGCAAGCTCATAATTCAACCTAGCATTTTCCTCAATAATATTAGCATGATCACAAGAGGAAGTAGAAGAGCTAGGCATATCAAGTTTAGATGGTTGAGTTTGAAGTTGATCATGTGACTTGATAAGGAGAGAGTGTTCACTTTCCAAAGCCTTATGAGCTTTGTCAAGTCTCTCTATGTCCTCAATTAGTCTAGCATTGCCAACTCCAAATTCAACCTTTTCCTTTTTAAGCACTTTATACTTTGCAAGAGCATGATATCTTTCCTTAATGATTTTAGCAATAATTAGATCATTTGTTTCATCAAGAGATTCAAGTTCCTCCTCAAGAGACACTCGAAGCTCATGTTCTTCCTCAAGAGCATTTTCTAAGGATGCTTTTTCCATAGCATCCTCTCTTTCAATCCTTCCCTTTTCTTCAATGATATCCTTGCACTTAATAGCAAAAGTCAAAATTTCACATAAGTGAGAAAAAGCTTGACTACCTTTAGGGAGAGCACCGAATACCATCTCACTCTTTTCCTTTAAGGAGTCAATATCATTCTCTTTTAATCCATAATAATCCTCATCCTCATCATCACAAGATGTAGAGGGTTCCAAAGCTGGAGATACCTTTGAATCCTTAGCCATAAGGCAAACGTGAGAAATGGACGATGAAAGTGAAGATTTACTTGAAGCACCATTGCGAAACATGTCTTGTTCCAACAAATGTTGGGAAGCCTCTACATTGTTAGCCATACAAGAAATAGAGGATATGGAAGAATTGTTTTCATGGCAACAAGACATAGGAAGCATATCATCATGAGATTTAGGTAAACAACTATTACATGATATGCAAGGACTATCAACCCTAGCATGTAAGTCATTTGTAGTGCTAGAAGAGTTTAAGTCCAAAGATAGAACATTGCCATGAGATAGAGATGAAGTATAGTCAATAGTGGATTCACCATCAACAATGCAATTTCTATCACCACTCACCATATCATTACCTTCTGACAAATCACATGTTGGTGAAGTGGAACAAGTTGTGAACTCATCACGCCCGGAAGTGGAGGGAGAACAATCATCCTCAATAATGTTGGACACTTCATATTTATCTAGAAGCTTGGTCCAACGCTCATGAGTGTTCCGAAAAGGCATGATTGATGCAAGAACTACATCGCTCAAAACACATATAAAGCCATTAGATACTAGAGTATCGAGATGTGAGTTTTCCTCATCATCTATAGATAATTCTTGGGAATCCATTGGAGGAGAAAAACCCATATCTACAATACTCTTTATATAATTTGGACCCATGGCCCTAAAAAGATTAAGCATGCGAATGTTTCAAACATCATAATTTGTGCCATCGAATTTAAAAGTGGGATTGTGCACTAATTCTCTAAACGACATCTTTACTCTCTAGGCGGTAAAGCCCAATAAAGAGAGCCTAGGCTCTAATACCAATCGAAAGGACAAGGATGTCGCCTAGAGGGGGGGGTGAATATGCGATTAAAACTCTTCCGGTTTAGGCTTGATAAATGCGGAATAAAACTAGGTGTTTTAATTTAACAAGCACACAACCTAAATAAACTAGGCTCACCTATGTGCACCAACAACTTATGCTAAGCAAGACAAATAACAAGGTGATAGCAAGATATAAGACTTCAACCACTAAGGCTATCACAATGTAAAGTGCATAACTAAAGAGCTCGGGTATAGAAATAAGCGAGGCACGCGGAGACGATGATGTATTCCCGAGTTCCTCCCTTTTAGGGGAGTACGTCTCGTTGGAGGGGTGTGAGTTTCAAACTCAAATGACACAAATGGCCTCACCCTATTCTCCGATGAACCTTGCCCAAAAGCTCGGTTCACCTTCCACTATTGGAAACCTTCAAGGCGGAATCCGGAGCCTTTACAACAATCTTGAGGCACAACCCACAAAAGGATTGGGAGCTCCCAAGTGACCTGAAAAGGTCCCAACTAGCCACAAAAGGTCTTGACCACAAAAGGCCTCAAGAACACCTCTAGGGTCCAACGACCCAAGAGTAACAAGCTCACGAACTTTCACTTCCACGAAACCTCGTGGAGAGAGCAAACCGATGCAACAAAATGCAATGGCAAGAACACAAGAAGTGCTCAAGTCCTTCACTCTCAAATTCCAACAAAGCAACAAATGCTTATGGGGGAATTAGAGAGGAAGAACAATGGAGGAGAAACATCAAGAACTCCAAGATCAAGATCTACTAGGTTCCCCTCACTCAGAGGAGAGATGGATTGGTGAAATTGTAGATCTAGATCTCCTTCAACTTTTCCCTCAAAGATATGCAAGAATCATGAGAGGGATTGAGAGGTAGGCAAACTTTTCCAAAGGTCAACAATGGAGGAGAGAGAGGGAAAAAACGAGCTCAAGAAGTTAAGTAACCATTGGGAAGAAAGCCCCTTAAATAGGTCCCTTAGAAAATCTGCCTGTTGGCAGTTTTCGCGAGGGCCGGCCTTGGAGCCCGGCCAGGCCGGCCTTAAAAGGCAGGAGGCCGGCTGAGCTCCAGAGACGCCCGGCCTTGGGCCTGGCCTTGGAGCCCGGCCAGGCCGGCCTAAAAAAGCAGGAAGCCGGATGACCACCCGAGGGGTCCGGCCTTGGGCCCGGCCTAGGCCGGCCAACCAGAAACAGAGAGAGAACTTCTTTAACCTAACTTTTGCAAGAAAACTCCAAATGGGATGAAACCAATTTTGTTGGAAAGATAGCAACAAGAGCTTTCCTACAAAAGCATAAGGATGGGATCATTGCTTTTTCTAACTCAAGAAAGCACAAAACAAATTTTGAGTAGAGCAAAAAGAACCCAAAATATGAGAGACAAAAAACATTTAAACAAATGTGGAACTTGTTTGAGCAACATGCCACATAGGAACAAGATAATTAACAATATCAATTCTAGGTGGCAATACCTCACATGTTCACATTTTCTAGGCTTGTAATATGCACATAGCTTATTACTCCCCCATAATGTGACAATCCATATCTTTCAAACAAGAGGCAAACAAACCGGCTAGAGATAATTAATGGACATTGTAGAATTTGAATTTCTCATGAGCATGACATATCACATAGAGAGAACATAATATGATATATCATCATGATGACTCCCAAGTGCAGGAGATCAATTGTAGTACCTTTCGAATAGAAAAGGTTGTCGAACCCACGAGGAGCTGAAGGTATTGGTTATTAGAAATGATAAATAGACAATAAAAGATGCAAGTGTTTTTGGTATTTTCGATTGTATAATTGCAAGACAGTGACAATGCAGCAGGTAAATGGTAACAAGTAAAAGCTCTCAAAGAGAGAGAAAGCCCAATCCTCTATGTGTAAGAGGACAAGCTCAAGTGATGTGTAACTTATATGTGGAAAACGTTCCCGAGGGCGGCATGGATATTGCTAGGCATATAGATTTATTAAACAACACGTTGAATATCTTGTCTAGTTTTAATCTTCTTCGGACGGAGCTATTATTAGGTACAGCTAAATAAATAGACTAAACCCCTTATGATGGATCATGTGGCCAATTAAATGACAGCACAAGAATTATTAAGATATAAAATCCCACCATAGCATTACGCTCTAGGTCCCCGATACTAATACCCCGTAAAGTAACTTAATGATTCGGTCTCAGGCTTTCGTGTCCTCCCAAGTCTCCCTCACGCCATTACACTACGGTGTTCTCCTATGAGCCCATATAGGTGAAGTGTTGTGCAGTCGACGTTCGCACAACACCATCATAGAATCACACAAAAAGATAAACACTAGACAAAATACCAACACATGTCATATATAAATCATTGCCAATTCATCCTATGCCCTCAGGAACATACGGGAACTACTCACAACGTGCAAACATGATGATATTCAGTGGCATAAGTGGTACAACACAATCTGAAAATATAACTTCACCACCAAATAATGACAAGTACTCAATCACAAACATGAATAGTAGCACAAGACAAGTATCTAGGGTATAGCAACTCTCAAACTACGAGGGGGACGGAGTGGATCACGGAGATGATGATGGAGATGGTGCTGGTCTTGGTGATGGTGATGATGTAGAGGCCTCCTCCCACGCCAAGGAGGAGAGGTGATGACGATGACGATGATTTCCCCCTTCTCCGGAGCTCCGGAGCAGCAGGATCTGATCCCCCTCGGAGGGAATCAGGAGTTTCGCCGCCGCCGCGACCTCGGATAGTCTCGTAAAAATTAGGGCGTTACTTTTCGGGCGAGACGGAGACCTCGTTAAAAAGCCCCAGGCGAGGAAGTGCCCGAGGCTCCAGATGGTGGGCCCACGCGGCCAAAGAATCTGGCCGCGTGGGCCCCCCTCTTTTGGGCCTCGTGGCTCTCCTCCTTCGATCTTCTTCCCACTGCTGTTCTCCCGATGAAAAACCAGCTGTGCAATTTTCCTTTTATTAATTGGGCCTTCGTAGCTCCTGAAACAATAAAAACAGAAAAAGGAGGTTTTCTGCCTCCCAGAAATTAAATACTAAAAATAGGGACTTTGTAGGAAAGTCCCCTAAATCATCTAAAACATGTAAAAACAATGATATATAATGCAAATAACATCCTAATATGGTGGTATAAGTGGTATAGATGATGATATAAAATGCACGTATCAACTCCCCCAAGCTTAAACCCTTACTTGTCCTCAAGTAAGTAAGGACATAGATCATTACATGCATCAATGGACTTATGGTTGATAAATAAATACGAGCATTGTATCATCATCATATTCAATTGCAATGTAAGATTAATGAATTAAAACTCATACACATAAGGGCAGCATAAGTAGAAGCTCTAGCAATCACCCCTTACACTTTGAAAGCAAATAACCATTGTATGTTGGACAATTGAATCACACTATTTTTAACATGCTTTTGCTCTTATGGCTAGCATCATAATGTTTAATACTTTACTGAAGTTTAAAGACAAGATAAACTCTCATTGGATAACAAGTTAAAGAATACAAATGAAAAGACAGATATAAAATTATTTGCACCCTTGCTTCACTAGTAACTAGTGCAAACTTTAGTCATGGATGTTTCAATCAAGTTCTTATGCTCAAACAACCTTTATCTCACACTTTCCATGGCTAACCGAATCCTCGGGTGCCTTCCTTTCATACACTTTACAAGAGCATAAGTATTGACACATCCATGATCATTCATTTGCTCAAAAGATACTAGATTCTAACAAGAGTGTTTCATATCCTTTTCATTAACTATTCCCAACTTTTTATGCTACAAGACTATATCTCAACCTTAAACTTATTAATTCTCAAGTCATAATGACTCACTCTTTTCTTATTTATATTGAGCTAGATTCTACAATTGTCCAACATACTCAAGTTAATTAAATTCAAGGCAAGATGTGACTGAAACCTCTAAAATAAACCACGCTCATTTGCATGAGTGTTACCCATAAATCTCCAAACAAGAGAATCATGGATGACACCATACTTTAATATTCATTGATAAACCATAAGATAGGGATACATGATAATGCTCCATGAGCTCACACAAGCCTAAAAGAGATTGATAACTAAATGATAAAAGCAAAACACACCATGACTAGATAGATATGATAAACTAGTAAAGATAAAGACTAGGTGGAACTCCCCCAAGCTTGACGTCTTGCTAGAACCACTTCTGCTCTTTCTTCTTGTCTTCATAATAATTATCTTCAAGTTTTCCAACAATGCTCATCATAAGGTTGTAGGCTTTTCAAACTCCCTTGCAGCTTCTCCCAGTTTTTCCATGAGATTCTTCTCCACCGTCTCCTTGCAGGCTTCCACTCCGGGCTTGGTACTTTAACATTAGGGATCTTACGATCCCATTCACCAGGATAGTTCTCTTGGGTGGCACGCTTGAATTCCCTGTCAATAAGAGTAGAAACCACGTTTTTGCTAGCAAGTGCGTGCCTAGGAGCCTTCCCTCCTGTGCTCATGCGAGCCGTCTGCCTCTTGTTTCCAAGAGACACGTTCACCCTCACACCAGCAACGGAGATAGGAGAAGGTGGTGCTGTTGCAATAGGTGCGATGTCGACGAAGGGCTTGTATTCTTTCTCTTCCGCTTCTCCTTCTCCATCTCCTCCTCGTCGGGCTTGTAGTCTTCATCATCGAGTAGTCCTTCCTCTTCCTATTCCTCTCCACATGGACGTGGGGCTGTTGCCCTCGAGTTCATCATCATCATTGTCCATGGAGGAGCATTGGAAGGAGTCTCCCGAAGACATAGCTAAAAACCTGACAGGCAGAAACAGCAAAAGCAAAGATCGCTCGAGAACGCTCGGTGCGAGATTAGATCAACGAAAAGGGGTATATATTGACGGTTTTTAGGTCAAGACGAAGCGTCGGAGTCGAAAACGAGACGGAACGGGACTCCGAGGGGCAAAAGGAGTGGGCCCACGCGGCCAAAGAATCTGGCCGCGTGGGACCCCCTCTTTTCCTTCCTCGGGCTCCGTTCCTTCCATTTTCTTGTCCCACACGTTAATTTCCATAAAAAATGATGTCCGTAAAATATTACGCAATTCCGAGAAACTTTCCAGAGTAAAAGTTACCTTTTATTGATTTTGGATTTCTGAAACTGCAAACTTCTTTGCAATTACCTCCTCCGGTGTCTGTAAAATGAATTCCTCCACCTTTCCAATGAAGCTTTTTCCTGCAATATAATGTTTAAGGCGTTGTCCATTAACCACATGAGGTTTACCTTTCATATCACCATGAAGACGGATAGCTCCTGAACGGTATACTTCCTGTATCACTAATGGTCCCTGCCACTTTGAAGCTAACTTACCTGCAGAAAACTTGAAACGAGAGTTGTATAATAGCACTTGATCACCTACTTTGAATTCTTTCTTTTTAATTTTCTTGTCATGCCAAATCTTAACTTTTTCTTTAAACATCCTGGCACTTTCATAAGCTTCATTTCTCCATTCATCTAGTAGGTTTAAATCAAGAATTCTCTTCTCTCCAGCAGTTTTAAAATCAAAGTTCAATTGTTTAATAGCCCATCTAGCTTTATGTTCTAATTCAACAGGTAAATGACAAGCTTTTCCATAAACCATTTTATAAGGAGACATTCCCATAGGATTTTTAAAAGCAGTTCTATAAGCCCATAATGCATCGTTAATTTTAAGTGGCCAATCAGACCTAGACTTATTCACTGTCTTTTCCAAAATGAGTTTAATTTCCCTATTACTTAATTCAACTTGTCCACTAGTTTGGGGATGATAAGGTGATGCAATTCTATGGTTAACATCATATTTTGCCAAAGTTTTCCTAAGAATACCATGTAAGAAATGAGAACCACCATCAGTAATTAAAAACCTAGGAACACCAAACCTGGGGAAAATGATGTCCTGAAGCATCTTCATTGCGTGGCATGATCTGCACTTTTGGTTGGAATTGCTTCCACCCACTTTGTAACATAATCCACTGCAACCAAAATATGAGTATGCTTTGTCTTTGATTCGGGGAAAGGTCCCATAAAGTCAAAACCCCACACATCAAATGGTTCAAGTGGTAAGGAATAGTTCATAGGCATTTCATTTCTCCTACCAATATTTCCTACTCTTTGACATTTATCACAAGATTTAACATATTCAGCACAATCCTTAAATAAAGTAGGCCAATAAAAACCAGACTGTAATACCTTTGCACCTGTACGATCTCCTGCATGATGTCCTCCATAGGGACTGTCATGACAATCTCTTATAATAGCCTGTTGTTCATACTCAGGTACACAACGTCTAATAATACCATCCACACTTTCTTATAAAGAAAGGATCATCCCAAAATAATGTCTAAGATCATAAAAGAATTTCTTTCTTTGTTGAGTAGTGAAGTGTGGAGGTAAAACTTTACCAACAATAAAATTTGCATAATTGGCAAACCATGGAGATGCAACTTTAGCACTAGAAACATTAACAATTGCAAGTTGTTCATTAACAAAGCTATCATTAATAGGAATAGGATCATCAGGTATATTTTCCATTCTAGAAAGATGATCAGCTACTTGATTATCTTCCCCTTTCCTATCAACAATGTGTAAATCAAATTCTTGCAATAGAAGTACCCATCTTATTAATCTAGGCTTAGCATCTTTCTTATGCATTAAGTATTTAATGGCAGAATGATCAGTATGCAATGTGACTTTCGAATCAGTAATATAAGGTCTAAACTTGTCACAAGCAAATAGCACTGCTAAAAATTCTTTTTCAGTTGTGGCATAATTCCTTTGAGCAGCATCAAGTGTTCTACTAGCATAATAAATGACATTCAGTTTCTTATCAACACGTTGGCCCAAAACAGCCCCAACTGCATAATCACTAGCATCACACATAATTTCAAAAGGCAATTTCCAATCAGGAGGTTGAATAATAGGAGCACTTATTAAAGCATTCTTCAAAATATTAAAGGACTCAATGCAATCATCATTAAAAGAGAAAGGAACATCCTTTTGCAAAAGATTGGTTAGGGGTTTTGATATTTTGGAGAAATCTTTAATAAACCTACGGTAAAAACCTGCATGCCCAAGAAAACTTCTTATACCTTTGAGATCCCTTGGGAATGGAGCTTTTCAATAGCTTCTATCTTTGCTGGGTCAACTTCTATTCCTTTCCAGAAATCTTATGCCCAAGAACAATACCTTCAGTAACCATGAAGTGACACTTCTCCCAGTTTAAAACTAAGTGTTGGTCTTCACAACGCTGCAAAACTTTGTTAAGGTTGAACAAGCAATTATCGAAGGAAGTACCATACACAGAAAAATCATCCATAAAGACTTCCATTATCTTTTCAATATAATCAGCAAATATAGCATTCATGCATCTTTGAAAAGTAGCAGGAGCATTGCACAAACCGAATGGCATTCTCCTATAAGCAAATGTACCAAATGGACAGTAAAAGTGGTTTTCTCTTGATCATCTTATGAACAGGAATTTGGAGAAACCTGAATAACCATCTAAATAGCAAAAGTGAGAGTGTTTAGATAACCTTTCTAACATTTGATCAATAAATGGCAATGGGTAATGATCTTTACGAGTTGCTTTATTTAACTTCCTGAAATCAATACACATCTATAACCAACAACAGTACGTTGAGCCACAAGTTCATCCTCATCATTTGGAACAACAGTCATTCCACCCTTTTTAGGAACACAATGAACAGGACTAACCCACTTACTATCAGCTATGGGATAAATGATACCAGCTTCAATAAGTCTTATTACCTCTTTCCTTACCACTTCCTTCATTTTTGGATGGAGACGGCGTTGATAATCAACAACAGGTTTTGCATCCTCTTCCAAATTAATTTTATGCATACATAGAGCTGGGCTTATACCTTTAAGATCATCAAGAGAGTATCCAATGGCTGGTCGGTGAGCTTTAAGCACATCAAGTAATTTCTCTTCTTCTTCAGCTGAAAGGTTAGCACTAATAATGACAGGATATATGCTCTTCTCATCCAAATATGCATATTTCAGATTTTAGGCAAAGGTTTTAATTCAAACTAGGATCCCCTTTAGGTGGTGGTAGCACTCCTAAATTATCAGGTGGGATATGCAATTGTAATTGTGGTGGTGTTGTGAAAGTATTTGTTCTAAAGCATCTTTTTCTTCATTAAATGGTTCATCTTGATTAAGCATGTATCTTTCACCACGTCTGTTGAAGCTACAGCTACATGAGCAAGAGTTTCAATTACATCTTCAGAAATGGCTCTTTCTTTGAATGCTTATCAGAAATTTAGAAAAGTTGAATGCAAGTTTTTCTCCAGCACAATTAATAAACACTTTCTCTTTAAGCAAATCAATTTCAGCACCAACAGTATGTAAGAAAGGTCTACCAAAAATGATAGGACAAAATGAATCTTGAGGGCAACCAAGCACAATAAAATCAGCAGGATATTTAATTTTACCTACCAATACTTCAACATCTCTAACAATTCCAAGTGGATTAATATAATCTTTATTAGCAAGTTGAATTGTCATACCTGTCTCTTCCATAATGATAGGATCAATATCAGGCTTGATTTCAAGATACAGAGAATATGGAATGACACTAATGCTTGCTCCAATATCACATAAGCCATGATAACTAGAAGTCCCAATAGTGCATGATATAACAGGCTTACCAACCTTGGCCGAATTGCCTTTAACAACTTTAGTAGCATCTTCACATAGATAAACATCAACAGGATCTTCTTCATTTAATTGTTTGATAATAGAGATTTGACTGTTGACTTCCATCTGTTCATAAGGCTGAGATCTTCTTCTTTTACTCTTGTTAGAAACAGCAATAAGTAAATTTTCCTTGACTTGGTTTGGATATGGTGGTGCCTCAACATACTCCTCAATTGTCAAGGATGACACTGGTTCTACCTGTTTAATAACTTTGGGTACAACAATAGATTGTTTAACAGGTTCAACATAACTTCAAACCCAGTTTTAGGAATACCAATATGATTAGCAAAAGATTTAGCTACCTCAATTATAACATAAGGATCAAGATTAAAAGTATCACTCAGATTTTTAAACAAGGTAGAAGTAGAGAAATTCTCTACACATGAATACTCATAGTCCAGATAGGGCTCATTACCTTTATCAAGATCCCAATGACCAGTATTCTCAGAAATAGTCTCCAATAAATTCCATGCTTCTTCTTCAGTATTATTTGTAAAGCTTCCACTAGATGAATTATCCAGAAATTCCTTTTGTTGCCTTGGTAGCCTCACATAAAAGTTTATCAGAATAATTTTCCTTGTAAGATCATGACAAGGATTCTTGCGGAGGAGTTCCTTTAACCTCCCCCAAGCTTGAGTAATACTTTCTCCCAGATGTGGCCAGAAATTAAATATAGCAGCGGTTCTCATAAGCTTCTCTAGGAGTAAAATACTTAAGAAAGAAAACCTTCCTCAAAATACTCCAGTCCATAGTGACTTCTTCATCTAAAGACCTGAACCAAATACGAGCATTACCAGATAAAGACAGATATAACAGCTTCCTTTTTACCTGATCTTCAGAAATACCAGGAAGTCTAAATAAACCACATATAGCCTCAATTGTTTCCATGTGTTCACGTGCAGATTTAGTTCCATCCCTGTAAATGGATTTTTCATAACTCTTTTAACATGACCAACGGGAATTTTATATCCCACTTTAGGTATCTCAGGCACAGTAGTTTCAACAGTTTTAGGAGCATAAGCACTTTCATATAGAGCAAGATGTAGCGAGGCACGATTCATAAATGCCATAGTAGCAATGAGATAAAACAGTAAATAAAATTCACCTTTCAAGTTTCCTTACCAAACTTCTTACCAATAGCGCTACGCTCCCCGGCAACGGCGCCAGAAAACGTCTTGATGGCCCTTCACGTAGTTACCCCACAACGGCGCCAGAAAAGTATCTTGATGACTCCCAAGTGCAGGAGATCAATTGTAGTACCTTTCGAATAGAAAGGGTTGTCGAACCCACGAGGAGCTGAAGGTATTGGTTATTAGAAATGATAAATAGACAATAAAAGATGCAAATGTTTTTGGTATTTTCGATTGTATAATTGCAAGACAGTAACAATGCAGCAGGTGAATGGTAACAAGTAAAAGCTCTCAAAGAGAGAGAAAGCCCAATCCTCTATGTGTAAGAGGACAAGCTCAAGTGATGTGTAACTTATATGTGGAAAACGTTCCCGAGGGCGGCATGGATATTGCTAGGCATATAGAATTATTAAACAACATGTTGAATATCTTGTCTAGTTTTAATCTTCTTCGGACGGAGCTATTATTAGGTACAGCTAAATAAATAGACTAAACCCCTTATGATGGATCATGTGGCCAATTAAATGACAACACAAGAATTATTAAGATATAAAATCCCACCATAGCATTACGCTCTAGGTCCCCGATACTAATACCCGTAAAGTAACTTAATGATTCGGTCTCAGGCTTTCGTGTCCACCCAAGTCTCCCTCACGCCATTACACTACGGTGCTCTCCTATGAGCCCATATAGGTGAAGTGTTGTGCAGTCGACGTTCGCACAACACCATCATAGAATCACACAAAAAGATAAACACTAGACAAAATACCAACACATGTCATATATAAATCATTGCCAATTCATCCTATGCCCTCAGGAACATACGGGAACTACTCACAACGTGCAAACATGATGATATTCAGTGGCATAAGTGGTACAACACAATCTGAAAATATAACTTCACCACCAAATAATGACAAGTACTCAATCACAAACATGAATAGTAGCACAAGACAAGTATCTAGGGTATAGCAACTCTCAAACTACGAGGGGGACGGACTGGATCACGGAGATGATGATGGAGATGGTGCTGGTCTTGGTGATGGTGATGATGTAGAGGCCTCCTCCCACACCAAGGAGGAGAGGTGATGACGATGACGATGATTTCCCCCTTCTCCGGAGCTCCGGAGCAGCAGGATCTGATCCCCCTCGGAGGGAATCAGGAGTTTCGCCGCCGCCGCGACCTCGGATAATCTCGTAAAAATTAGGGTGTTACTTTTCGGGCGAGACGGAGACCTCGTTAAAAAGCCCCAGGCGAGGAAGTGCCCGAGGCTCCAGATGGTGGGCCCCACGCGGCCAAAGAATCTGGCCGCGTGGGCCCCCCTCTTTTGGGCCTCGTGGCTCTCCTCCCTTCGATCTTCTTCCCACTGCTGTTCTCCCGATGAAAAACCAGCTGTGCAATTTTCCTTTTATTAATTGGGCCTTCGTAGCTCCTGAAACAATAAAAACATGAAAAAGGAGGTTTTCTGCCTCCCAGAAATTAAATACTAAAAATAGGGACTTTGTAGGAAAGTCCCCTAAATCATCTAAAACATGTAAAAACAATGATATAGTAATGCAAATAACATCCTAATATGGTGGTATAAGTGGTATAGATGATGATATAAAATGCACGTATCACATCACTAAGTGGTATTCCTCATGTACACACATTTTTAGGATTGTGAAGTGCACGAAGCATATCACTCTCCCAAAATGGGATGGTTCATTAATCTCTCAAGAAGAGCCAACAAGATAAGATATCAAATAGAAGCAATAAGGCTCAAAGCAAGTAAATGGTATGCAAACCAACATACACATACTTGATTTCTCAACATAAGTAAGTAGAGAGCACAACACATACAAACACTAGCAAGGTACAAACCAAACACATGCAAGGGTGCAAGCAACTTTCAATGTATATATGATATAAGCACAAGTTACCGCAAGGAGGAACATTGGATAAGAGATATAACAATATAACTCAAATGACTTGGCTTGAGAGAATATAATTGATGAAGATACCTTAATTCTTCATGATTTAGCCAAGTCTCCAATGCCCTCCAACAACACCTATCGATCAAGTTTTAGCTTGTTGGTCCCCAACCAAGTTGAGTCCTAAGAGGTTAGTCACAATAGGCTTGGCAACCCAAATGTTTGTTTTCTTGACACCACTTAGAGTACCAACATATTTGGCAAACACATTGCCAACCTTATCCTTCCTAAGAGAATAAACATTATCAATTATGATAGGGTTGGATAAGGTACCACTAGTGCATGAAGAAGCAAAGTGACCCTTCTCACGGCATAAGTAGCAACATTGGCTTTTTCCCTTCTTAGTTGAAGTCTCAACTTGAGGAGGAATAGCTTGATTCTTCTTGAGAAGTGACCGTTCTTCAACTTGAGGAACTTGAGTTTGAGATTGAGGCCTCTTCCCTTATTGCTTCTCACCAGGAGACTTCTTCTTCAAAGGGCAAGATCTAACATGGTGCCCTTCCACTTTTCCCTCAAAGATATGCAAGAATCATGGGAGGGATTGAGAGGTAGGCAAGCTTTTCCAAAGGTCAGCAATGGGGGAGAGAGTGGGAAAAAACGAGCTCAAGATGTTAGGGAACCATTGGAGAAGAAAGTCCCTTAAATAGGTCCCCTAGAAAATCTGCCCTTTGGCAGTTTTCGCTAGGGCCGGCTGACCTCCAGAGATGCCCGGCCTTGGGCCCGGCCAGGAAGGCCTAAAAAAGCAGGAGGCCAGCTAACCACCCGAGGGGCCCGGCCTAGGCCGGCCAACCAGAAACAGAGGGAGAACTTCTTTAACCTCAAACTTTTGCAAGAAAACTCTAAATGAGATGAAACCAATTTTGTTGGGAAGATAGCAACACGAGCTTTCCTACAAATGCACAAGGATGGGATCATTGCTTTTCCTAACTCAAGAAAGCATAAAACAAATTTTGAGTAGAGCAAAAGAACCCAAAATATGAGAGACAAAAAGCATTTAAGCAAATATGGAACTTGTTTGAGCAACATGCCACCTAGGAACAAGATAATTAACAATATCAATTCTAGCTGGCAATACCTCACATGTTTACATTTTCTAGCCTTGTAATATGCACAAAGCTTATTACTCCCCCATAATGTGATAATCCATATCTTTTAAACAAGAGGCAAACAAACCGGCTAGAGATAATTAATGGACATTAGAGAATTTGAATTTCTCATGAGCATGACATACCACATAGAGAGAAGATAATATGATATATCATCACTATGTGATATTTGATGGCGTGTTAACGGTAGAGTGTTTTATTACTTCCCAGCAACAGCACCAGAAGATCTGCTTGTTGACCGTGACAACACACGTTCGTTGGGAGACACCAAGAGGAAGGTATGATGTAGTGCAGCAGCAGTTTTCCCTTGAAATATGACCAAGGTTTATCGAACCAGGAGGACACGGAGGTTCTTCAGAAGGTTGTCAGGGGCGCAACTGACGTGGAACCTGCACACAACACAAGCAAACTACTTTGCCCCAACGAAACAGAGAGGTTGTCAATCTCTCCGGCTTGCTGAAAACAAAGGATTAAACGTATTGTGTGGAAAACAGTAATGAGTGCAGAAAGTAACAGAGAACAAATGATTTCAGTTGGTGGTTTTATCAGTATGAGGAAATGGACCGGGGTCCACAGTTCACTAGTGGTGTCTCTCCATAAAAGATAACTAACAAGTTGGGTAAACAAATTACAGCTGGGCAATTGACAAATAATGAGCGCATGACAATGCAATATATGACAAGATGATTATTATGAGATTTAATTGGGCATTACAACAAAGTACATAGACTTGCTATCCAACGCATCTATGCCTAAATAATTCACCTTCCGGTTAGCATCCGCACCCCTTCCGGTATTGAGTTGCAAACAACAGATTATTGCATGAAGTAAAGTGTGTAATGTAAACAATGAAAATGACACGTAGACAATGCATCATTGTTTTATCCCTAGTGGCAACAGCACATCCACAACCTTAGTCGTTTCTGTCATCTCGAGCCCAGATTACTGGAGGCATGAACCCACTATCTAGCATAAATACTCCCTCTTGGAGTTACAAGCATCTACTTGGCCAAAGCATCTACTAGCAACGGAGAGAATGCAAGATCATAAACAACATAAATAGATAGATTGATAAACAACTTGCTCATAGTATCAATATTCATCGGATCCCAGCAAACACAACATGTAGCATTACAATAAGATGATCTTGATCATGTTAGGCAGCTCACAAGATCTAAACATGGAGGTACAAGGTGGAGAGACAACCATCTAGCTACTGCTATGGACCCGTAGTCCAAGGATGAAATACTCACGCATCACTCCGGAGGCAGGCATGGCGGTGTAGAGGCCTCCGGTGAGGATCTTCCCTCCGGCAGGGTGCCGGGAAGAGCTTCAGAACCCTCCCGATCTTGGGTTGACGACGGCAGCGGCGACGGAACTTTTCGTGGAATATGATCGGTGTTTTTATGGTTTTTGGGACATCGGGAATATATAGGCGAAAGGGCGGCGTCGGAGGGCACCCGAGGTGGCCACGCCAGGGCAGGGCGCGGGCCCACCCCCTGCCGCGCCCTAGGGTGGCGTGGCTGCCTCGTGGCCCCACTCTGTCTCCCCTTCTGGCTTCTGGAGTCTTCCGATGAGATATTTGTACACGTTGATTTTCGTCCAATTCCGAGAATATTTTGCGACTAGCTTTTCCGAAAGAGAAAAACAGCAGAAAACAGGAACTGGCACTTCGGCATCTTGTTAATAGGTTAGTCCCAGAAAATGCATAAAAATGCTATGAAGTGTAAATAAAACATGTAGCAATTGGTATAATAACAGCAGGGAACATCAAAAATTATAGATACGTTTGAGACGTATCAGTATTCCTCATGTACACACATTTTTAAGATTGTGAAGTGCACGAAGCATATCACTCTCCCAAAATGGGATGGTCCATTAATCTCTCAAGAAGAGCCGACAAGATAAGATATCAAATAGAAGCAATAAGGCTCAAAGCAAGTAAATGGTATGCAAACCAACATACACATAGTTGATTTCTCAAGATAAGTAAGTAGAGAGCACAACACATACAAACACTAGCAAGGTACAAACCAAGCACATGCAAGGGTGCAAGCAACTTTCAATGTATATATGATATAAGCACAAGTTACCGCAAGGAGGAACATTGGATAAGAGATAGAACAATATAACTCAAATGACTTGGCTTGAGAGAATATAATTGATGAAGATCCCTTAATTCTTCATGATGTAGTCAAGTCTCCAATGCCCTCCAACAACACCTATCGATCAAGTTTTAGCTTGTTGGTCCCCAACCAAGTTGGGTCCTAAGAGGTTAGTCACAATAGGCGTGGCAACCCAAATGGTTCATTTCTTGACACCACTTAGAGTACCAACATATTTGGCAAACACATTGCCAACCTTATCCTTCCTAAGAGAATAAACATTATCAATTATGATAGGGTTGGATAAGGTACCACTAGTGCATGAAGAAGCAAAGTGACCCTTCTCACGGTATAAGTAGCAACATTGGCTTTTTCCCTTCTTAGTTGAAGTCTCAACTTGAGGAGGAATAGCTTGATTCTTCTTGAGAAGTGGTGATGCATGTAAAATGCATACATGAACTTTGCATTATATTACTTATATTTCAATCATATTTGCATCATATAAGGGTTATATCATTGATTTATATTGATTTTGGGAATATTTCATTGTTTCCCTATTTTTCTGGAATTAACCCTACACAGGCAAAAAACCCTATTTTCTATATTTTGATGTTTCAGGGACCCAAACGACGTCCAAATGACCTAATAATTTACGAGCATAAGTTTTTGGAAGGAACAAAGCGTGTGAGCGAAGGAAGCGAACAAACGGAGACCCGAGGGCCAAAAGAGGGTGGCCCACGCGGCCAAATTCCCTGGCCGCATGGGACCCACGATCTGGGGCCTCGAAGCTCCGTTGCCGTCGATCTTTTTCCCAAGCCTCCGTCTTGACCTAAAAACGACTATAAAAATAGTCCCCGACGACCTTAGGAAAGGAGCGCCGCCGAAACACAGAAACCACGAAACATAGACCTGGAGTTGCAGATTGGAGGGGGAAAACTCCGGCGGGGCGCTGTCGGCGTGGTCTCCATCTTCTCCAACGACTTCTCCACCGTCTCCATTATGAAGAGGGAGTAGTCCACCCCTGGACTATGTGTTTGTGGAAGTAACATATGTATCTCTCCTCTCTTGAGCTTCACTAAGTAGTACCGTATGAGCTGCTGAACTTGATTACGGTCATCTATGTAATACCTTTGTGGTGGATCTTTTTATGAGTTAATATATGTTTGAAATTGCAATAGTTTTGTTTCAGTTATGAAAGTAGATGCATATTATGTACCCCGTTCTTGTTTACTTGTTATGATCAAGCATGTGTATGAGAGCGTGTGAGGGGGAACGTGTGCATTAGTTGGAGTAACGGGGGGTGGCTAGTGCGGTGAACGTGAGAGAAAGTTCCGCTATCCACTTGGGTGTTTACCTTACTTTGTTGCCTCACTAGGGATAAAGAAAAATACCTTGCTACCGGAGATGTGGGTGTGACCATTGCCACTACTCCATGACTAGATCTAGCATGTTCTTATTTTAACTTCATGTCATGAAACTTAATGCTATGCTCTGATTTATCTTAATTACTAAGGTGTTATGATTTAGTTCGCATTTTGGTGGAGTATAAGAGAGATTAATAAACAAAAGATCTCTATTTTAGGACGTGATGCCCATATAATTAGTAACTTGTCATGAAACCTTTTTGTTGCAATCTCATATGTCAAATCTAGTGTTCCATTGTCTACCACTTTATTAAAGAGAGAGTGCATTTGTGAAACCATGAACCCCGGTCCATTTTTAATCATAAGAAACACCTTTCCAACAACTTTTATCCACTTTACATTTTCTGCCATTTAAAAATACGAAAATACAAAAAAACTTTTACATCTTGCATTCACAATACAAAACCCAAAAATATCATCCATCATTATTTACACCATCCTTGCATATTTATTTATCATCATTGCATATTTATTTACTGTTTTGCATTTATTATCTTTTCATATCATTCTCACACCTTGTGCTTGACAACCACTAGGTGAGGTTGAGGGCACAAACAATTTACTTTGTTTTATAAGTTTTCAAGAGAAGGATAAGAAGATAAATCTTTCACTACTGATTCCCCGAGAGTTCGATATTAAACCCTCGAGTCACCCCTCGTGGGGAAAACCGTCTTTCCTATACTATACACTCTGCACTTGGAGTCTCAACCTAATCCATATTCTTTTGACGCAGGTAACTACGTCAAGGGCCATCAAGACAGTTTTCTGGCGCCGTTGCCGGGGAATCATTGCTGTAAAGGTTTATCCAAGGGTATCTCACAACAAAGTCAACTTCATCACCAACTTGTGCAAACACCTAAGCTTGGGGAGGTTGCACCTATGTGAGCATCATCTTATCCATCTTTACCTTCAAATCATTTTATTTTGTTTTGTTATTGTCTTGCATATCATATTTATATTTCGGTTTGCATATTTTATTTTCAGTTTTGCACTTTGTGTTGCATTTGTTATTTCAGTTTGCATTGTTTAGTATCATTTTATTTTCAGTTTTGCATAAAAATTAAAAAACACATAAAAACTTGCAAAAATGGGAGAAAGAACTAAGTTGTGTGATTACACAAACACTCCAAATGATCAATTTATTGCTAGGCCTATTGCCACACCTGAGATAAAAGCTGATAGTTATGAAGTAAGTCCTAGTTTGTTGAACTTGATAACTAGGGAACAATTTGGCGGTAGTGGGCCTCTATGCATCTTCATGATTTTGTTGAAATATGTGACATGCAAAAGTTTAAAAATGTGGAAAGTGATATTCTAAAACTGAAGTTATTTTCTTTCTCACTTAGAGGAAAAGCTAAAGAGTGGTTGCATTCATTACCTACTGGTAGCATTAATTCTTGGGATGATCTAAAAGAAACTTTCATTAAGAAATATTATCCTCCTGTTAAAATTTTGCAAAATAGAAACAATATTCTTTCTTTTAAGCAAAATGAAAATGAACATGTTGCCATGGCTTGGGATAGGATAAAACTTATGCTTAGAACTTGTCCATCACATGGGGTCAATGAATGGACCATATTACACTCTTTTTACAATGGTCTAAATTACATGTCTAGAAATATTCTTGATTCCGCTGCTGGAGGGGCTTTTATGGGAAAAACTATAGTAGAAGCTAAGAACATATTGGAAAGTATTTTGCAAAACTATAGTCAATGGCATACTGATAGAGCACCTAATCCATCTAAGAAAGTAAACTCCATAGAAGAAACAAATGATTTGTCATCTAAAATGGATACTATTCTTGCTTTCATTAATAAACAAAATATTGAAAATGTGCCTTTGCAAGAACTAGTTGGTAATAATCCTGAAAATGTTGATGTTAACTTCATTAGGAACTATCTTATATTTACTAATTGGAGGCACCGTAGGAGCTTCCACGTTAATCCTTGAGATTAATAAGTTTTGTCCCTCCGATCTAAACATAATCTGTCTACAGCCGTCCGATTTATTTATATTTACTAATTGGAGGCACCGTAGGAGCTTCCACGTTAATCCTTGAGATTAATAAGTTTTGTCCCTCCGATCTAAAAATAATCTGTCTACGGCCGTCCGATTTATGTACGCGTAAGGCGTAACCCTCCAAGGCTATCTGCTGGTTGTAAGTTCGAATCACGTAACACCCTCCATATCAGCCCCTAATTAATTAATTCATGTCGTCCCATATATGGATGGTAATCGTACCAGCCGCCGTGGCCAATCTGCATCATATTGATCACGTGTCTCCACGGCGGCAACATACCGGACGCTCACATGAGGGAGCTATCGGTTGCAGTAGTTTCCTGCGCTCTGTACTCGGCTTCAACACGACGCTTTGTTTTTTCGGGTCAGATCGGTCTAACAGTTTGATCTAAAATTTGACGCTCTTTTGTTCCATGTCCCAGCCAGATCCGTCTAATACTTTGATCTAGAAAACTGGAGAGAAGTAGTAGTTTAACTAGTTGAATTTCGGTGCGGCGACACGCCGCACCCGTGTAGTTGTTAATTGTGGTTTTTTTTTGTAAATATAATTAGTGAAACAAACTGTTATTACTCTAAAGCCAATTGTGTGTGCTGAATGAGATGAAATGTAGTAGATCCTGCTCTTCAATATGGAACAATGCATGGACAATGCATGGACAGTGACAATACACTTCAGGAATATTTTTCAAAAAACACAGTATGGAACAACTTATATTTTATTACCAATTTCATGTGATAATATGTAAAGCTAAAATGATTTACATTGGAGAATAAGCAAAGATCTTTGACAGCAAGACATGCATAGTTAGCCATCGATACAACTCCAGAAATTCAACACTTCAGAATACTCAGAACATGAGAAATGAAATATTCGAATAGATAGATTCAGTTTTACAAACCAGTTTCACTTTCAATTGTTCCTGTTCTCCCATATTCAAAGCATCCTCGTCAAATTTTATTCCTTCTCTCATCTGCCAACAATCAACAATCACATAAGGGAGGAAGAACTCACACATGTCAACTCATAGGAAGCGTGAAAACTTGTATAATTGGAAAGTTATGCGTAATGATAGTATGAGGGCATGCATACCTAACCAAAGCTTCATCATGAACCTCCCCTGCTCTCCCTCATCTACCAAGAAAATTGAGCATGTAAAAAAAAAGAATACACATGGGAAAAGGTCCACAGTAAGATGCGTATCGTCTAAAGCATCCAAATAATTCTACAACATAAGCAGTCATGAGAAAATATTAATATCTTCTATAAATATTACATTCTCATGCAGTAGGTACCAAATATTTTTTTATAGCTAAATACCTTGAAATACTTTCATTTAGCATGCGCGCAATCCTCAGGTATAGGTTTTGATTTCGGAAGTAGTGGTTGGCTCAGCTTCAAATATGCCACTATCTCCTATACTGAAATATTTGTTGAACCTTTTAAACCACTAACATCTTAAACCATCTCATGCAATATGCTAAATTTTGTCCTATACATGTGAAGCTTGCTTATACACATTGTGTCGCTCTCACTAATTAGCTCGTACAAATTCTCACCTCTTAGCTCTCTAATTTTAATCCTTCTTTCTATTTTCAAACACTTCCTTCTATAATCTAATGCAAGAAGTAAGCACACATATATCAGCATGACAGTAGTCATGATATTTCTATTTGCTACATTCCTTCGTCGGCATCTCATACTTAAATGGAGCGGAGCCATAATACTGAAAAGTGAAATAAAAAAGGACATATGAAAAAGAATTCCAGGCTGCATGAAAAGGGATTCGAAAGTGTAACAATTAAAAAGAAGGAGATATCATCCAACCACAACTTTTCAAGTATGATAAGAAATTACTACACATCAGAGGTGAATATAAAGAGTTAAGTATATGCTTAGTGGACCATAAACACATTAGATCAGGCGTGTTGTTGATAAAAAACAACCAAAACATAACAGATAATGGCATTTAAGAACAAAAACGACCAGATCATGTTGTTTCTAATAGGCTAATAACTATGAATGCACTGCAGTCTAATATCTATGTATAGATCTAAATAGGACCATCTCATCAAGCAAAATACATGTCATATTGGTACAGAGATACTATTGAGTTTCAGTAAATAGTGCAGTTACAGATTACAGTAGCTTATTTTGTACAGTGATGTAAGAGAAGTTTAAATAGAGACGTCAAGTAAATTAAGATGCAATGTAATGACTTACTATCTAGAGTATATTGGCTTGCCCAAAATGCTAATCTTGAAGTTTTTTTTTCTTCTTCTTCCATGAAGCCGAAGCATCATCCCGAAACATATCAACTGCATTGGTTGTGCATGTCAGCACATTCCGGCACGGAGGCTCCCGAAGAACATTCAATGGATTGGGTGACCTGAAATCACATAACACACACTTTAGTCTAGTTACTGGACCTGCATAGAAACTGTCGGCATGAAAAGTATTTCCATATATTAACTAACAGAAGCATCTGAGTAATTTTTAGTTCCTACATTTATAGTCAAAATATCATGCAAAAACAGATCATGCGCTCTTGGTGTGAAATTTTGTTGTCGGGTTGTTTTAACAGATCATGTTAAAATGAAATCTTTGCAAAGAAGTCTTGGTACAATCAGATTCAACCAAAGTTTATCAATAAATCTAAACTGGATAAATAAATACAAAATGTGGCTGCATGTTTCATTTATTAGAGAGAAAAATATGGCAGGAGAGCAATTTCATGATGCCAACAGAGCACTTATAGCAGAAGAAGTCACACTGAAGAATTGTTGCAAGAATATTAGCCATTGCAGGGAAGGATGGACTGAGATCCTACACACTCAACTATAAATTTATATTCTTACACACATCAATTCTTAAATATTAAAAGCAAAAGTAATTAAGAACATAAAATGTTTGCACTTTTTATATTCAGTAAGAGCTTAAAATTGTATATAGTGGCTTATCACATCACTAACCATCATAGATTTAGGCGATGCAGATTCAAATCTAGGCCAAGGTTTGTGAAAAATAATTGTGGTCCATTCAAACGTCTACAAAGTTATTATCTGGCTGCATCACTTATGAGGATGGACGGGAGCAACACCTCTAAAGGGAAGGAAGTTACATAACATTAATAGCTTGATTACAAAGCCTGCAGCTTTATTTTCTCTCAGCAGCAAAGAAGAAAAACAATAGCAAAGAAGAAGACAACACATAACTGCATGATGGACAACACTATTTCCATTTTATTCTCACCATTCCTGCAGGAAACCTCATGCCAAATCCGTTCAAGCAACACCAAACTGAACAATATAATGCACGACTCATGTATAATGTAAAGAGCTCCTTGGCAGGGCTTATCCACATGCATGATAAGATCAGAAATTACATTGAGGTGCACCTGCAATGACATAAACAGTAGTATTAGAAACATACACATGGTTGGATCTGAATCATGTCTCTATCCGATACATTTTAGAAGGAAAGAATGAACATAATACTTAATCTGGCTTTCTAGAAACTGTAAACCAAAGGATATATGCATGCAATCAGTAGTAACATTTAGTATTTGTTGAACAATAGAGGGAGAGAAGTCCATAAAAAAACAAAGAAACCATAGCTAATGATATTCAGATTCTTCTATGCTTGTTAAACTTGAAGTGATAACCAACTTGAGAATATATTTTAGCACAGCTGAACCAAGTTCCCCGGAGCAATACAAAGATATAGTAAGCACTGTTAACTTGTTTTGCAGCTAAGCAAATAGATTGAAGAAATAATCACACAAAAGACACAAAAATATAGACTTATCGCTTCTTTGGCCTAACAATAATTCATTTCATTGAGCTAGCAGCATTTATACAACAAATGTAAATGCTCTACTGTGAACCTTTTAGAGGACAAAATGCACATATCTAAATGGTCATATAGATCTCGCACTGGCCGACATTCTCGTAGACACAAGAAATGACAACCAATTGAGCTGTACAATAGAAATGACAAAAAAGCGAAGTAATAAAAATTAGGTACCTGAGAAATAGTCAACCACCATTCCCATAAACAGCACAAGTACATTTTTGTCTATGGAAGCTTCATATAAAGATCGCGCATTAAAGCTCTCGGCTTAGGTCATGATATTTCTACGGCATTGATATGTATTCTAGATCATACAGTAAAATTCAAATTGACTAACTCCCACAACTTGCTATTAATATGGATTCTAGATAATTGACAGTAAAACTCAAATTCAGTAACTCCCAAAACTATTCGCATTAGACATTCTAGGAAAGTTAATGTCAATATGGCAAAGTTAATATTTGTCAGTTGACGGATCTCAATGCAAGGTTATATAAATGAATATTTCTATGTTTTTGACTGACCTGTACACCAAAGAATAGTTTTTGGTCGAATGGTTCATACACTTAATTTATCAGCAATAGCAGTTATGCACAGTATAGCAAAACACACTATTCCCATATCTGGAACTTACTTCAGTGTAGAAAACTAAGAGTGTCCTCTTGGTGGCTTGAAGTATGGCACGACAAAGCACAACTGGTGTGGCGCCCTGACCCGACTACTATACAGTGATGCTGTGTGTCACCGGTTAAGCGATACAAACGGAGGTTACGGGTTTACCAATCCCCGGCCAAAACCTTTGGCAGGCGTTGCTGGGTACACCACACACCAACAACGCAACACCCCGAGTGATGCCTTAACACGGGCACAACCCTCAATGCATAATAGAGAGATCAAGACTTGTGGAACAACTGGCACATCACAGACTCTACGACACAAAGCATTATAGTTCAACTCTTATAATAGAGAAAGATAGCAAATATTACAACCAGAGGTCACAGACCCAACAGTACATCAAGCGGAAGCGAAATAAGTTGTTCTAAACAACAAGATCCAAATTATGGCCTAAGAGGCCTACAGATAAACATTCCCAGCGCCAGCTGTTCCGGGATGTCCCAAGCTGCCACCTGGGAACCCCAGACTACTCGTCGACGTCCACAAAGAACCCACCTTCGAGGTCGGTGAAGTCCTCCTCTGAAAAATAAGCAAACGACGTTGAGTTCGACGAACTCGCAAGATTATATATAGAGCATTAGCTCGATGAGGCTTTCAAAGTTATATGGCTGTTTTGCATAAAGCTGATTTTATTCATGAAAAACATAACTCAAAGGCATCGACTAATCAGAATATTTTCAAAAGAGGTAAGAAGTAAACTCTTTTCTTCTGATCATTTTCAACAACAACCATCATCATCCACTTCACCTGTCTACAGAGGCACCTCCCCGAATCACCCTCGAGGAAGCTAACCTTGCATTCTTGGTAGTACCTCTAGTACTCCGTTTTTAATAATTCCTGTTCAAGTTATTCTATGATCCTACCTTCACTTCCCAAGTTCGTCCATAACCGCGGACACGGCTTTTCGAAAAGATTTACCCTGCAGGGTGTACAAATGTTTGCCATTTGGAGCCAGGAGTGGCAATCACCAAGGGATGGCTCATTTTCTCGAACGGTATGAAGTGGTCTTTTGCAAAAGCTATGGATATGAATGAATGCGATGCTCCAGAGTCAAACAAAACTGTAGCTGAATTGCCGTTGATTCGTAACTCACCCATAAGAACGCCGGTGTCTTCCTCAGCTTGTTCAGCAGAGACGTGGTTCAGGCGACCACGCACAGTAGGTCCAGCCTTGCCAGCTGGAGTGGCAGGGGCTCGTGCAGGTGTCCCCGTGATAGGTGCCTTCTGGGGGCACTCCTGGAGTAGTGACCAGTCTGGCCACAGCTGAAGCAAGTGTTACCAGGTGGGGCAGATAGCTGGGGGCGATACCCACTCCCGCTTGACCCAAATGTCGAAGTAGTGGGACGCGGAGGTGGTGGCCTGTATCCTGCGGCCCTCGGCATGAATGGGGCACGCGGTACAGCGCTGTAGGGAACGAAAACCCTGCGCTTCTTGTTCTCAGAACCCGAGGAACTCTGTCGGTCCCCTTGGGCTGGCCTCTTGGAAGACTCAAATTCCTTCCTTCCTTGCTCAAGAGTAAGAGCCTGGTTGAACAGCTCCTGGTAGTTCTGAAACTTGAAGGGCAGCAACTCATAGCGGAGCCTCGGCGCAAGCCCCTTGCGGAACAACTCTTGCTTGTCAGCATCATTGGTCACGTCCCGAGGGGCGTAACGAGAGAGATGGTTGAATTTGCACCCATAAGCTCGAAGATCCATATTACCCTGGTGCAGATCCAGGAACTCCCTCCTCTTCAAATCCATTATAGACTGAGGTATGTACTCCGCACGAAAGGCGGTGCGGAACTCCGCCCACGTGAAAGCATGGTCTGCGGCGAAAAGCGCCACATGACTCTCCCACCAACAGCCAGCAGCACCAGTCAGGAGGTAGGTGGCGAAGTTGACTTGCTCGGCCACTGGGACATGCAGCGCGCCGAACTGGCGCTCCAGAGCGAGAAGCCAGTCATCAGCGTCCAGCGGTTCCTTAGCATCGGCGAAGGTGGGTGGCTGCGAGCGCAGGAACTCAGTGAGAGTGTTGCAGCCATTCCTCAGTGCATTCTGCTGCACCAACTGCTCAAGCAAGCGCTCATTGCGCCCACGGTTCTCCTCAATGGCCATCAAGACCTCAGCCATCGAGGGTGGTGGCGGCAGATCATCCTCATCATCATCGTGGTTACCGCGACCACCACGGCCTCCACGACCTCCTCGAGCCATTCTGGAGATTTGACAATGACACAGTTAGTATCTTTCTCCGAATAGTCGAACAATAGCATTAGCGTCTACACAAGTACACAGACTAGGGACGATAATGCTTTGCGAGAAGGAAGTCAACAAGATAGAACTTGGGTCAAAGATCAGCATCATGTGCTACTAGTGAGAGTTAAGACATCACAACTTGACACACTCTAGTTGGCACAATCCGGGACCTTATGTTCAAGTCCTTGGGTTAGAACCCGAAGAAAGGATCAAATGATTAGATTCGGTAGAAACATCAGAGTTGATTTGGGATTGCAACGCAGCGGGAGCAACTGGACACATAACTCTAAAGGTCAAACCCACCCACGTTTCTAATCATTTTGAAGTAACAGATAAGGAGTAAAACTTTTAAGTCAAATCGAGGTAAGATTGCTCCGAGATTAGAGGGTAACCAGATAAGGAGTAAAAAGAATCCTAAGATGGTTTTCACAACTCATTTTTAGGTTAGAAATATTTTCACAAACACTAGACTCAACATCGACCAGTAGAAGGGTTTCCTACAGGCAGTACTGCTCTGATACCAACTTGTGGCGCCCTGACCCGACTACTATACAGTGATGCTGTGTGTCACCGGTTAAGCGATACAAACGGAGGTTACGGGTTTACCAATCCCCGGCCAAAACCTTTGGCAGGCGTTGCTGGGTACACCACACACCAACAACGCAACACCCCGAGTGATGCCTTAACACGGCACAACCCTCAATGCATAATAGAGAGATCAAGACTTGTGGAACAACTGGCACATCACAGACTCTACGACACAAAGCATTATAGTTCAAC
Source organism: Poa pratensis (assembly GCA_947311845.1). NCBI lineage: Eukaryota > Viridiplantae > Streptophyta > Magnoliopsida > Poales > Poaceae > Poa > Poa pratensis. The sequence continues at coordinate 3,550,895 of CAMZMU010000088.1, forward strand.
TCTTATAATAGAGAAAGATAGCAAATATTACAACCAGAGGTCACAGACCCAACAGTACATCAAGCGGAAGCGAAATAAGTTGTTCTAAACAACAAGATCCAAATTATGGCCTAAGAGGCCTACAGATAAACATTCCCAGCGCCAGCTGTTCCGGGATGTCCCAAGCTGCCACCTGGGAACCCCAGACTACTCGTCGACGTCCACAAAGAACCCACCTTCGAGGTCGGTGAAGTCCTCCTCTGAAAAATAAGCAAACGACGTTGAGTTCGACGAACTCGCAAGATTATATATAGAGCATTAGCTCGATGAGGCTTTCAAAGTTATATGGCTGTTTTGCATAAAGCTGATTTTATTCATGAAAAACATAACTCAAAGGCATCGACTAATCAGAATATTTTCAAAAGAGGTAAGAAGTAAACTCTTTTCTTCTGATCATTTTCAACAACAACCATCATCATCCACTTCACCTGTCTACAGAGGCACCTCCCCGAATCACCCTCGAGGAAGCTAACCTTGCATTCTTGGTAGTACCTCTAGTACTCCGTTTTTAGTCATTCCTGTTCAAGTTATTCTATGATCCTACCTTCACTTCCCAAGTTCGTCCATAACCGCGGACACGGCTTTTCGAAAAGATTTACCCTGCAGGGGTGTACAAATGTTTGCCATTTGGAGCCAGGAGTGGCAATCACCAAGGGATGGCTCATTTTCTCGAACGGTATGAAGTGGTCTTTTGCAAAAGCTATGGATATGAATGAATGCGATGCTCCAGAGTCAAACAAAACTGTAGCTGAATTGCCGTTGATTCGTAACTCACCCATAAGAACGCCGGTGTCTTCCTCAGCTTGTTCAGCAGAGACGTGGTTCAGGCGACCACACACAGTAGGTCCAGCCTTGCCAGCTGGAGTGGCAGGGGCTCGTGCAGGTGTCCCCGTGATAGGTGCCTTCTGGGGGCACTCCCTGGAGTAGTGACCAGTCTGGCCACAGCTGAAGCAAGTGTTACCAGGTGGGGCAGATAGCTGGGGGCGATACCCACTCCCGCTTGACCCAAATGTCGAAGTAGTGGGACGCGGAGGTGGTGGCCTGTATCCCGCGGCCCTCGGCATGAATGGGGCACGCGGTACAGCGCTGTAGTGAACGAAAACCCTGCGCTTCTTGTTCTCAGAACCCGAGGAACTCTGTCGGTCCCCTTGGGCTGGCCTCTTGGAAGACTCAAATTCCTTCCTTCCTTGCTCAAGAGTAAGAGCCTGGTTGAACAGCTCCTGGTAGTTCTGAAACTTGAAGGGCAGCAACTCATAGCGGAGCCTCGGCGCAAGCCCCTTGCGGAACAACTCTTGCTTGTCAGCATCATTGGTCACGTCCCGAGGGGCGTAACGAGAGAGATGGTTGAATTTGCACCCATAAGCTCGAAGATCCATATTACCCTGGTGCAGATCCAGGAACTCCCTCCTCTTCAAATCCATTATAGACTGAGGTATGTACTCCGCACGAAAGGCGGTGCGGAACTCCGCCCACGTGAAAGCATGGTCTGCGGCGAAAAGCGCCACAACTGGTACACATACATTGACAATTGTGGCCCAGGAGTGAGACGGTTAGTTCTCATGGTCGTACTAAATTCAGTTTGAATATCAACTTCTTAATTCTTTCAAAAGTATGCCCTCTCCACTCATACATGAACTGACCATCGTGATCAGATGCCTGAAACAAAACGCAGCACCATGAAATGTTCCAGCTCAATACTGACCTACCAATTCTTCTCACAAACTCGGCTGCATAGACATGAAAGATCAAACAGCCCTAAATAAGTGACATGCAAGCAATTTTTGCAGACTGCTAAAGCCTAGAAACCTGAGCTATAAACTGATTTCCAAAATGATAGCATACAAAGGCTGAATCTGTACGAAATTAACAACTACATGGACTTAAATCTGAGAATTATTATTTGATGTAGTTTCAAACAACCTAGCAAATATAGTTTCCCATTAATGTCTCCTCTATTTAGCAATAATAACTTGAATAGGTGAGTCACATAACCGAGAGAGAATAATATTGACTTGAATGAATATTACATAGATAACTCTTCCCCTTCAGCCCATTTGCCTTTTCATGGAACAACTTCTGCAATTAAAAAGAACCTGGACAAACAAACATAAAGGATTAGGGTACTTATTAAAACTAAAAGAGAATACTGCAAGAATGAGATAAATCTGTAGGGCCAATTGCAAACCTGCGTCCTAGCCCATTTGCCTTTTCATGAAACAACTTCTACAATTAAAAAGAACCTGGACAAACAAACATAAAGGATTAGGATATTTATTAAAACCAAAAGAGAATACTGCAAGCATGAGATAAATCTGTAGGACTAATTGCAAACCTGGGTCCTAGCATGGTGCTGCCAATTGGTCGCAGAGATACGTGAGGAAAGACACGACCAATCATATGCACATGCTAGAATCGAATATATGCAAACCTTCTCTTGAATCTCCCAACGATCTTCTTTAAATTGGTTCATGAGAGAGAGAACCCTGTAGATCCCGGATGCAGGAAAAGGAGAGGTGAGAAGTTGGTCTGCTGCTGGCCTGCGCCCTCAGCGATGAAGAAGAGGAGGCTAGACGATTGTGCTAATGGCCAGTGTAGTCCTCGTGCTTCTATGTGCAGCAAAAAAAGGTGTGGATGAGGAGACGAAGCTTGGCCACCTGCTCTGCGCGATGAAGCAGAAAAGGAGCCGGCCGCCCTCTGACCGGCCGCCTCGCTCCAGCCATGCTCCGCCCAGCGGCGCCCCCTCCGGCGTACTTCTCCTCCCGCTGGTCGTCCCGTCCCCGCGCCTCCCGCGTCAGCCCGGGCCGGCCTTCTCCCACGTACTGGCCGCGTCGCCTCGTCCCTCCGCTGTCCGAGCAGCGGCAGCTGCCCCAGGGCCTCCCGTGCGTGCCGCCCTCCGACCCGTCCGCCTCGCTCCGGCCGCCATGGTCCGCCCGGCGCTCTCCCTCCGGCGTCCTGCTCCTCACGCTGCTCGTCCTGCCCGCGTCTCCCGCGTCGTCCGCCGCCTGGGAGAGAGGACGGGTCGGCGGCGGCGGCGGTGGAGTGGATGCGGGCGCATCGGGGAGGAGAGCTGGGATGGGGAAGCCGTGGCTGTGTTTTCTTCTGTGGCACCGCTTTGACTCTTTTTGTTTGGTGCAACGTGAGGCTGACAGGTGGGGCCCACCGCGGAACTGTAGATTTTCTACAGTACAACTGTAGCTAAGCCACAGTAACTCGAGCGCGGAGAGGCCGAGGATTTGTACAGCTTTTATATAGTTAGTAATTCTTCCCTAGAAGCATTGGTCGGATCATCTCCGTGTGCGCACAACGGCGATAAATACAGCGCCATGCTGCAGATTGCAATTGCCACCCGACGCAGGTTCCAGGACAATTTGTCTCTCTACTCAATCAATCAAGTTAACCTTTGCTTTTTTTACGTCTGTAACTAAACTTTTTTTGGCATGCAAACAGATATTAAATCTGGTGCGCTAGCCTTACCCTAGAAATTTAGTCCATGTCAAGACAATTTGTTTTTTGAGGAATTCATAAATTCTTTTGGATTGGGTAAATCTAGCTGTAGTTTCCGATTCCACCCCTGGTCTTATATGAGCACTCCAATGTTCACGTATATCAGTTCATTTGTGAGACCCTACTTAGATTAGTAAATGATCGTTATATTTAATACTCCCTCCATACATAAAAGTATGTCTCAACTTTATCTAAATGTATATGTATCTACACACTAAAATATTTCTAGACACATATAAATTTAGACAAACTTATGACATCCTTTTATAAACGGAGTGAGTACCAAAGCATGCCTGTTCAGAACTTGTATTCTAATATGTTTTGTTTTTACCTATTTTGTGGCGCAAGTATTGCGGATACTCAGCCAGAAGTTCTTATATTCTGCTTAGCCATCAAGTACTAACTACCATTTGTTATTCTCCATGCCGCGTAACCATCAAGGAATAAATTGGTTGGGAAATGCCCATTATTTTCTGGCAAGAACCATGATGATTGATCACGTGAAAAAGTTTAATAGGAGCAAGCTATTTCTGTGGTGAGTTTTACTTGAGAAGAGGTTCATATTGGTACTGCTTTACTCGATCTACTTGCAGTTTGTACTACTCGGCATTACAAATTGTAAGCCAGGTGACGCAAATCTTTAATCAGCTACTTCTCATACATCCCAAGATTTTGGTTTCTCATATATGCTTATGTTTTAGTTCGACGGCTACGGATATTCTTGAGAAAAAATATTACTCCTAACTCGCAATTTACTTTTTTAGATTTTTAAAAGGTTTGTGAAGTGGTGTGCATCACATAACATCAGTCGATAGTTCCTACAATAAATTTTACCTCATATTCGACCAGTCCACATTTCTTAGTTTGCAAAAATGTTGGGTTCATAAATTTGTGTACATTAAGGTAACATAACCTATTTCTTCCTAATTTTTGCAAGGAGAAAGTAACAACGCCTTAATTAGTGAGCGTGCCGCTAATTAGATCTTTCAGTCGACCAATCTCTAAGATCCCTGTGACACTGGGAGCTAAGTAAAATAAAGGTTTCATCTTTTCATAGCCACGTGGTTTGCTTAAATTTTGAATCATCATTGTTGGCTTCTATTGGCATGTGACAAATGAGATGCGCTTGACCAGATGCGACAAATGGGATGCGCTTGACGACCTGTTTTGTATGAACCCAAAATTGATCCATAGAGGTAAGATTATACATAGCATTTCTTATTGAATATCGTCAGAGGCGTATTATTTCTTAGACCACATATACGGATTCCGTTCATATAACCATATGTTATCCCATTGGCAGCTCAGGTACAAACGTTTTTAGCGTGCTCCAAGAAAAGTCGATTGTGCGGCAAAATAAAGTGTGGTTGTTAAGAATATCCCCAGTATTTTGTATTACAAGGACGAGTTGACCTTATGATTTGACATAATACATTCCTCCTATTTCTCACATATTTCCATTATACGCAAATTTCTATTAAGTATTTGCACTGAATGGCCATATTGCGAGTTTGTTTCCATCCCCGGCTAGATATCCACATGGAAGTTACTTTTTTCTATGGTTATACATAATTTCACGAACAAAAAGTAATAAATTATATTGTGCATTTAAAAAAATCAGTTACATCCTTAAGCCAATCATCAACCATATAAATATTGGTATCTAATATAATATTTTCGCAAGTTTTCTGCTTTTCCGAGTTACTCCTTTTACCACGGTTACTCCATACATTATTTTCTATGTTCGGAATCAGATTGAAGGAACTGTTATAGCTCTTAGTCCACGATGGTATATGTTTTGATCTCAGAATTGTAATGTCCAAGAAGAGAAATAGTATATCTATAAATGAAAGGTTGGATTAAAGTTCTGGTAATGGTCACATTTTTATATCTCCTAATGAAAAATAACTTTCATATTTATATAATACTTATTTATTTTATTTTTGGACCATAGACTTATGTCATGCTAATGATGAGAAATATACAAAAGTTCGACAGTATTTGGAAATGTTCAAAAGTTTTGTTTCCACAATGTACATCCCAATTAATTAAGTGTGATACTGCCACAATGGTAAAAAAATGTAAAAATCCCTAGCCCGTGCAGTTGCACGGGTTGCTGACTAGTGGTAATAATGGGTATGGTAATAACAGTTATAATTCCTATAATAAAGCCCCATATGTTCCCATATGATGAATCTCTTCTGTTAATTGAGTTAGAGAAAAAAGTTGAAGAAGTTAAAATGCTTAGTGAAGTCAAGGAACCATTACTTGACTTAGAGAATTGTAGCTTGCATGAATTAATATCTATCTTACAAAATTTGCAAGTGATCCTTCCATAATGTTAACCAAGCAGGTTTTGGTTCTTATATTGCTAATCATGTTTTAAAAGAAAAGATTGCTAGGTACAACCAAGAAGCTATGATACCACCTAAGCTTGGGGATATATGGATTCCCAAAGTACTAGTAACCATTGGAAAAGAGACACACCATGCTATATTAGATCTAGGATCTAGTGTCTCTGTTTTATCTAAAGAATTATATGAAGTTCTTGAATTAAAGAATCTTGAAAAATGCTCTATTGAACTTGCACTTGCTGATGATTCCATTAAACATGCTTTAGGAAAAGTAAGTGATGTTATGGTAGAGTTGCATATGACATTTGTACCTGTTGATTTTCTAATCATGGATATGGGGAATAAAACCTCTAGTCCAATTATTCTTGGAAGACCTTTTCTTCGTACCACAGGTGCTATCATTGATTCAAAAGAAGGGAATGTGAAGTTTCAGTTTCCACACAAGAAGTGCATGGAACACTTCCCAAGGAAGAGGGACACATCAAAGTTCAAGCTCCCTCATGAGCTTCGTCCACAATAAATATCAAGTAAGAAGCCTAGCTACATGGCTATAAAGAAAGCGCTTTACGGGAGGCAACCCGGTTGTTTTTATTTTGATTTTCTTTGTGTCCTCTTGCTGTAACAAGAGACTTAGTTTTTAGTTTTGTTTCTGGAATTTTTAATAAAGTGCCAAGTTTTACCTATTTTGGTTTGAAAAAGTTGCTATTTGCATTCGGAGATTTTATTCCAGCACGAATCTGTGCACGGTATGATTTTTAATTCTATTCTGTAACTCCGAATGAGCTGATATTTGAACTGTAGTTGCAACTTTTCATCCTCTGTAGCATGAATTTTTCAGAATTTTTCGACATATTTAAGTAGGGTAGAAAAATACGTTTTGCTGCTGCTGTTTTTCTGGACAGATTCTGTCCCATTTTGTTTGATGCATTCTTTGAACTTTTAACTTGAATCTTTTTTATCCAATTGAGTTTATAAGTAGGCATACAACATTATACACTTTCTGGACATTCATATGAATTTTTGTTTAAGGATTTATGCAGCAAGATTCATTTGTCTATCACTACTAATGTCACCCCACAGAAAAGAAATGGGAGAAACGGTGTTTTGAAGTTTTTTCACAGGGATTAGAGGAGATGCACCAAGAGCTATCCAAGGATGGTGAAGACCATAAGCTTGGGGATGTGAAGACAACCCCACTGGACCAACACACTCTCGGTTTGCACACGTCTAACTTCTGTTTTTCGATCAATGCACTTTATCGCATAAACTTGGAGCGTCTTTTATTTGCTTTTTATTTCGGTTTGATTTTTTTTGTTTGAGACCACCACTATCATTTATATATGAGAGAGCTACTGGAAATTTGGGTTGAATTAAGTTGGATGCTATTAAAAGATTGGGAAAGGGATGTTTGAGTTGATTCAAAAAGATACATATAGTTGCATGATTCATATGCTTTTAATGAATATTAATTTGCAAGTGTTTTATCAAGAGCTATCTTTTATTCATGTTTTGATGCTGAATGTTACTTTACTTTGTTTAACATGGATTGGTTAGTTCTATGGACACTTATGCATGCATTTAGACGGTCAACTTTCTCCCTCTTGCTAGCCCAAAAATTCCAACAAGTAAAAACTTGTTTTCCAACACCTTCAACCAAAGTTTTTCCAGTGAGTCCACCATATCTACCTATTAGCTTTATGCTATTCCGAGTATCATGTTATTTTGTATTATCTATACTTCTGAATTAAAATGCTTATGTTATTGATTGTTATGGGAAAAGTTGGTTAAAGAGCTCTCACGAACTTGATGCACACCTTACTTTTATTGCACTTAATAAACATGACCCATTGTGATTAAAATTATGAAGTTGTGAGCTTGACAAGAGTCTTGGTTGGGAGTTAGCTCATATGTGCTGTCACATGGCAAGCTTTCAACGTGCTCTTTATATTTTGTTGATATCATGTACTTTTGTTTATGGATGCTTATCATGGTGCCAAATAAATGTGGAAACTTAGTAAGTTTAATGAGTTTGTATAAATGGCTAGAGAGACGCCTGGGCCGCTAATCTAAGCCATGCATCATTCATGGTGGAAATTTACTTACATGCTATGGTGAACCTTCAGTGATGCACCCCACAATAAAAAGCTATACCAATAGTAAATAAAAAGGGTGTGAGATTGTTCATTTTGTTTGTTTGTCTTGTCATTTTGACATGGGCTTGTTCCATGTCCTGGGACAAGAGGTACCCCAGTTGACGCTCTTGATGACGCTATTATATTACTTACAATGACCTTAACTTGAACTTGCTTTTGTGTCCCAAGTTGAGTAACACCGTGGTGTAGGTACTCGTATTCACGGGGCATGAGACATTCAACCCATACTTTGTCAAGCACTACTCATATTTGCTTTCACTTTAAACTTTAACCATTCAAGATGCTATGATAGGGGTAATGAGAGCTTGACACCAATGAATACCACATTGCAAACATTAACTTAAGTAGAAGCATTTGGAAGTTAGATGAAACTTATTCATGCTTTACCTCTACTCATTATATATCTTTCCAAAGTGTCCACCTTTTATATTCAGATTTATAAGAATACTCTATGACCATTATAGGATGTTTTTACTTTTCATTATGCATACATTTGGTCCATAGTACTTTCTTCTATGTTACACTTTGTGAATTATCATTGAACATCCTTACATTGAATATTTGATATCACTTCATAATCTATCTTGTATATTGCTACTCCTTTGAAGAATGAATCATTTGACTCTATGTAGCAATAGTAATCATCTTTGATATCCATTGATAGTATTAAAATGCAAAGTCCATGTTAGTTTTATCACCTTCATACTCGAGGACGAGTATAGGTTAAGCTTGGGGATGTTGATGCATGTAAAATGCATACATGAACTTTGCATTATATTACTTATATTTCAATCATATTTGCATCATATAAGGGTTATATCATTGTTTTATATTGATTTTGGGAATATTTCATTGTTTCCTATTTTTCTGGAATTAACCCTGCACAGGCAGAAAACCCTATTTTCTATATTTTGATGTTTCAGGGACCCAAACGACGTCCAAATGACCTAAAATTTACGAGCATCAGTTTTTGGAAGGAACAAGCGTGGGAGCGAAGGAAGCGAACAAACGGAGGCCCGAGGGCCAAGAGGGTGGCCCACGCGGCCAGATTCCTGGCCGCGTGGGACCCCCATCTGGGCCTCGAGCTCCGTTGCCGTCGATCTTTTTTCCCGACCTCCGTCTTGACCTAAAAACGACTATAAAAATAGTCCCCGACGCCCTTCGGAAAGGAGCGCCGCAGAAACACAGAAACCACGAAACAGAGACCTGGAGTTGCAGATTGGAGGGGGAAAACTCCGGCGGGGCGCTGCCGGCGTGGTCTCCATCTTCTCCAACGACTTCTCCACCGTCTCCATGATGAAGAGGGAGTAGTCCACCCCTGGACTATGGGTTTGTGGAAGTAACTTATGTATCTCTCCTCTCTTGAGCTTCACTAATTAGTACCGTATGAGCTGCTGAACATGATTACGGTCATCTATGTAATACCTTTGTGGTGGATCTTTTTATGAGTTAATATATGTTTGAGATTGCAATAGTTTTGTTTCAGTTATGAAAGTAGATGCATATTATGTACCCCGTTCTTGTTGTTATGATCAAGCATGTGTATGAGAGCGTGTGAGGGGGAACGTGTGCATTAGTTGGAGTAACGGGGGGTGGCTAGTGCGGTGAACGTGAGAGAAAGTTCCGCGATCCACTTGGGTGTTTTACCTTACTTTGTTGCCTCACTAGGGATAAAGAAAAATACCTTGCTACCGGAGATGTGGGTGTGACCATTGCCACTACTCCATGACTAGATCTAGCATGTTCTTATTTTAACTTCATGTCATGAACTTAATGCTATGCTCTGATTTATCTTAATTACTAAGGTGTTATGATTTAGTTCGCATCTTGGTGGAGTATAAGAGAGATTAATAAACAAAAGATCTCTATGTTAGGACGTGATGCCCATATAATTAGTAACTTGTCATGAAACCTTTTTGTTGCAATCTCATATGTCAATTCTAGTGTTCCATTGTCTACCACTTTATTAAAGAGAGAGTGCATTTGTGAAACCATGAACCCCGGTCCATTTTTAATCATAAGAAACACCTTTCCAACAACTTTTATCCACTTTACATTTTCTGCCATTTAAAAATCCGAAAATACAAAAACACTTTTACATCTTGCATTCACAATACAAAACCCAAAAATATCATCCATCATTGTTTCCACCATCCTTGCATATTTATTTACATCATTGCATATTTATTTACTGTTTTGCATTTATTATCTTTTCATATCATTCTCACACCTTGTGCTTGACAACCACTAGGTGAGGTTGAGGGATTCATCTTCTTCCGCCCTGGAATTAGCAAAGTTTGGTTTTCAGAAGGATATCTCTTCCACCTCGACAAAGATTGCTCCACTTCAGTTTGGGTCGTTCAAGCCGATCTTGGCGAATTCTCCGGCAACTTCATCTTCTCCGGCGAACGCTGGTAATGGAATTATTTTTGGTAGTTTTGCTGATCTGGTTTTCGTGGATCCTGAGTTTGAAATTCAAAAAACTTTTATTGGAGATAATTTCGCTGGTAAATTCTTTGCAAATCTCCCCCATGATTTACTCGAGCACATACTTGATTAAGATCTGCTAATTACTCGGAGAAAGTTATCATGTCTACGTTAGACTTGCCTATTCTCCTGCCTAGCGATCGCATTTTTGAATTGTTGGGCCGTCGCTCCCGTTGTAGCTCAAAAGGCCACTTACGGCCCGCTTGTCCTGGGGTTTGTCGCGCCTGCCTAGCTGTGGGCCGCCAATGTGCTCAGTGTTCTGATAAGAAAAAAAGATTCGATGTTGGGCCTGCAAAGAGTTGGGCCATCGCAGAGCCATGTGCTGGCAAAAGCTAATCTGGAGGCCCAAAAGCAGCTCTCCTACGCCGCCTTCTACTTCGGTCCGAAAAATCTGGATGCCGAAACGGCAAAATCGCACTGAAAAGGAAACAGAGGAAATTCCCCGGTTTAATAGGGATTCTAGCCTGGCCGTTTCGCCTACCCAAGCATTTTTCCCCTAGCTACAGTAGAACCCTCGGTCGGCGACGACACCGACGACATCGACGCCGCCATCGCCGCGGATTTGGCAATGGCTAACTTCACCGTCAACCCGCTGGCGTTCATCCCCGATGGGATGACGATCGATCAAGGCCCCGTGGATAGGACGGTCAGAACAAGGCTCGTGGTGCCGGCGGTGCCGCCGCTGAACAATGATAGGGTCATCATCGCTGAAACCAACAGGTTCGTCCCGATTCAGATGAGGGAGCAGATGCGTGAGGATGTTAGAGCTTTTCTTATTGAATCGGGCTGTGCGGTCATGGATTGGGATGACCATCCTTTTGGTTTAGGGGTTTTTAAGCTCGCCGATACTCTGCATGCGGATACTACTATTGGGCTCACCTTTGAGGTAGATGAGATAACAACAGCAACCTTTGTCCGACATGATCAGGCGAAGAACATGCGCCTGACATCCTTTGGCAGAGAAACATGGATTCTGTTCCTAGGCTTCCCACTGGACTACCAAACCAGCTTTTACATCAATAGAGCTGTGGAAGATTTTGGTTTACTTTCTGTTTGGCATCAGCCTAGAGGTAATATGCACTCTGTTCTAGCAAAGGTCTGGTTGGTCCACCCCAAATTCGTCCCCAGAAGCATTGTGGTTACTCAGTTGGGGGTGCATGACAAAGCTGGTCAGTACCAGTGTTTCTGTTGAGAAGTTCAGACTGGAATGCTCATGTGCACGATGTTCCTCCCCCTCCTGAGGATCCTGAACCTGAAGATGGTAATCCCCATCCGCTGCATGGAGCTGATGTTACAGCTGAGCAGATTTATCAGAACCAGCTTGCTAACTGGCTTCAACTGAACCTGAATCACAATGTTCAGTATAACAACCAGGGACACCAGCACATTGGACAGGGCCAGCAGAACATCCTCCTGTAATTCAAGCCAAGCACCTGTTATTGTGGATCTAAATGCACAGGTGGCAGCAGAAAATGTGCAGGGAGCAGCGATATGCTTGTTGACCCACCTTGGTGAATTTCACAGCAATCCTGGGAGCACAAGGGGTGGCTATGCACATTGGCATGCCCCCTCCTGCATCCAATACTGTTGATAGTCCTATGCAAGCCTGGAATGACTCCATTAGCAGTCCTGAATCTGATCATGAGGAGGTGGTAATCCAAGCTGGTCACAGTTGAAGATCATGTTTATATGCAAATGCTGCTGCTTTACAGAGTTTTCACAGTGGTTGTCTGTGCAAGGATCTTACTCAGCTGCCCAGATTGATAGCCTCCACTTTGCTCAGGCTTAGTGCTTGGACTCACTCCCTTCACAGCTGATACTATCACTCAGGTTTCTATCCTGGGTATGTGTGCTAAACAGGCCTTATGCCCTCACCTTTTGCTATGCACTTGAAGCTCCCCAGAACTTCTCCTTTGTCTCAGTTATTGCTGGCAAGAGAACTGTTGAGGCCATTTCTCTGTTCCCCCAGCCTCCAAGGAAAATAGCCAGGCTTGTGGAAATACTTGATGAGGAACCTGATGATACACCAAATGATGAATGTGCTCAGGGCTTGGCTATTGCTCTTGATGCAGCTGATAATGCTCTTACCTGTTCTCCTGGTCCCTCCTCGACACCGCTTACTACTGCTTTGTGAGAAGGAGCCCTCGAGCCAACAAGTATGATGGGTTTAAGGTTACAGCTGTTAAGGATGTCAAGGCAAAGAAATCGAAAGTAAAAGCAATTGTGAAGCCAACTGTGGTGGATGTTCCTGATGTCCCACCTCCTACTCCTGTCACCACCCTCCAGTGCATTGGAGTTCAGATGTGTGGAGTGCCTCCTGAAGATCTCTCCCCGGTGAAGCTGCTAGCCAGCCTGCAGGATCAGGAGAACAACAAGGACTAGTTCTTGCTGTTGTTCCTTCAAATTATCTCTCTTATAATTTTGTAATGAATTATCTAAGGAAGTGGTTTGTGTTATGCTGGAACATTAGGGGTTAAATGCAAAGACTAAGCAGTTAGCTTTACTGAATGCTATTAAGTTAAGTGGTTGTGCTATTGTGTGCTTGCAAGAGACAAAGAAATCCCACTTCGATTTGGCTTTTATTAAATCATGCTGCCCTAGTGATTTTGATGATTTTGTGTATGTTCCCTCCAATGGAGCTTCTGGTGGGCTAATTATTATCTGGAAAAGTTCAGTGTTCTCTGGCATGGTTATGCACTGTGAACCTTTTGCTCTCTCGGTTTATTTCACTTCAAAACAGGATAATTATTCCTGGACTTTACTTAATATTTATGGGCCATGCTCGGTGATATGAGAGATGAATTTGTAAATTGGTTTTACAACTTGGCTATACCAGATGAGGAGGATTGGCTAATATGTGGTGACTTTAATTTCATACGATCAATTGATAATCGGAATAAACCGGGAGGGGATGTGGATGACATGCTATTGTTCAATGATCTCATCAGAGCACAAAACCTGACGAAATACCTATAAAAGGGAGGAGTTTTACCTGGAGTAATATGCAACAGGACCCTTTATTAGAGCAGCTCGATTGGTTTTTCACATCCCTTCATTGGTCAATATCCTACCCCAACACTGTGGTAAATCCACAAGGAAAACCAACATCTGATCATACGCCATGTGTAGCTTCTATTCAGACTTCAATTCCAGCTGCAAATTGTTCAGATTTGAGAACTTTTGGACGGCTCACACTGGTTTTCTAGAGACTGTTGCTGCTAGTTGGAACAAGCCAACCCACAAGAAGAACAGTGCTGCAAATTTAAATGCAAAACTAAAGCGTCTACGATATGACCTGAAATTCTGGAGTAAAAAATCTCTAGACTGACTATCTGCATTGAAAATTGTAACAAGGCTCTGCTGGACTGATAATCTGGAGGACAGAAGAGGGCTAACTGTCCCTGAGACTAATTTTAGAAGAATCATCAAGGATCATCTACTAAAATTACTTGACTACCAGAGGCAGTACTGGAAAAAGAGATGCACAGTCAGATGGACTAAATTTGGGGATGAAAACACCAAGTTTTTTCATGCAATGGCCACTGACAGATACAGGAGGACTTCTATTGCTCAGCTTTCACTTCCTGATGGGACCCAGGCTACCTCCCATGCTGACAAAGAAAAAATCATTTATGATTCCTTCAAAGCTAGACTTGGCACTCCCAGAACACTGTCATGGGCTTTGATCTGGCAAGCCTCATTGAACCAATTGAAGGCCTTGGTTGTCTTTCTGCTCCTTTTTCCCATGAAGAAATAGATACAGTGGTAAAGGAAATGCCAGTAGATAAAGCTCCAGGACCTGATGGTTTTAATGGACAGTTTCTAAAAACCTGTTGGCATATAATTAAAGAGGATATCTATCTCCTATGTCAGGAATTCTATGAAGGGAAGTTGAACTTGGAAAGCATTAATACAGGCTTTATCACACTGATTCCTAAAATTGGATCTCCTACTACAGTTAATGACTTCAGGCCTATCACCCTTCTGAACTGCTGCCTCAAATGATCACTAAACTGTTGGCAAATAGGTTACAGAAAATTGTTCTCAAAATTGTCCACAAAAACCAATATGGTTTTCTGAAGGGGAGAACAATCCAGGACTGCATTGCCTGGGCGTTTGAGTTATTCATCAGTGTGAAACATCCAAGAGAGAGATAATTCTGCTAAAATTGGATTTTGCTAAAGCATTCGACACCATTGACCACAGTGCTATGCTAAAAATCATGAAACAAATGGGTTTTGACTCAAAATGGCTACACTGGATAGAATCCATATTTAGTACTGGCATGTCAAGTGCTACTTAATGGTGTACCTGGTAGACAATTCCACTGTAAAAGGGGTGTTCGACAGGGGGATCCCCTCTCACCTCTGATTTTTGTTCTTGCTGCAGACCTCTGCAATCAGCTATCAACAAGGCCTTTCGTGACAATCTCCTACAAGCTCCCTTTTCACCTGATTATGGCATGGATTATCCAGTGGTTCAGTATGCAGACGACACTATTGTGATCATGCCTGCCTGCACCGACCAAATAGTGAAAATGAAGGAGATTCTTGACACCTATGCTCAGTCCACAGGATTACATATTAATTATCACAAATCAATTATGATTCCTATAAATGTTGCACAGCACCAGGCAACTGTTATTGCTGGGATTTTTGGCTGTGTTATTGGCACAATGCCTTTTACCTACCTTGGCCTTCCATTGGGTACAACAAAACCGACTGTTTATGATCTTATGCCATTAGTGGACAGAATTGAGAGAGCAATGTCTGCAATTTCATGATGATGTCATACAGTGGGAGAGTCACAGTAATCAACACACTCCTTTCCTCAATTGCAACCTTCTCTATGTGTGCTCTGAAGCTACACCCCAAAATTCTGGAACATGTCGATAAGATCAGAAGGCATTGCTTGTGGAATAAGAAAACAGAGGATGGTGAACATTGCAATTCTCTGATTGCCTGGGATAAAGTGTGCAGACCCAAGAATAAGGGTGGTATGGGAGTTCTAAATCTTAAAATTCAGAATGAAGGGCTTCTGCTTAAATACCTGCACAAATTCTACAACAAGATGGATACACCATGGGTTACACTTATTTGGAACACGTACTATGTCGACAAGGTGCCACATTCACTGAGTTGTGTGGGTCTTTCTGGTGGAGAGATGTCTGTAAACTGTCACCGATTTATAGAGGTATATCACAGTGCACGATTGTCAGAGGGGATACCATTTTATTTTGGAAGGACCCATGGCAAGACCAATTAGCCTCAGCTGCTTATCCCGAGCCTTTTCCTATCTCTTAATGAGGATGTTTCGGCTAAGGAATTTCTTACAGCAGACACACTGGGGGCCAATTTTCACCTACCTCTGTCTACGCAAGCTATCAGGAGCTGAGGCATGCCCAAGCAGATACTGCTCATATCATTCTAGACAATACTGCTAATGATCAGTGGTCCTACCTTTGGGGTTCTGACCAATATTCCTCCAGCCAGTATTACAAATTTGCTTCAGAGAGATAGTCCCACATGAGTCATTCAATTGGATTTGGAAGAGCAAGAGTATTCCCAAAATAAAATTCTTCTGCTGGCTTCTTCTTTCTGACAGATTAAATACGAGGAATATGCTAAGAAGGAGACACTATAATGTGGGTAATACATTCAATTGCACTATGTGCAATGATGGGGTTGAGGAAACGGTGGAGCACCTATTCTTCCATTGTAACTTCAGCAAGAGTTGCTGGGAGAAACTGAATTTCCCCCTATCAACCAATGTGACTGCAAGGAGATTAGAGCTGATAGCCTACTCAAAAGATCACTGGACCAAACAGATGTTTATGGATGTTTTTGCCTATGCTGCTTGGAGTATCTGGAAAGAGAGGAACAACTTTTACTTCAATGGAATAACACCTTCAACTTCAGCCTGGGCTGCAAGGTTTAAGGAATACTTTAGACTCCTTGTTCATAGGACTAAGGAGAGCAAACACAACTTTATTTTTTCCCTTTCCAGTACCTTTTAATTTCAGAAATCCTTGTTGTAAATATGTAATTGTGTCTGCTGCCCCTTTGTGGGTGTTTTAATATAGAGGCAGTAGGGATCTCCCCTACTGTCATAAATGTCCAAAAAAGGTGAGGTTGAGGGCACAAACAATTTACTTTGTTTTGTAGGTTTTCAAAGAAGGATAAGAAGATAAATCTTTCACTACTGATTCCCCGAGAGTTCGATATTAAACCCTCGAGTCACCCCTCGTGGGGAAAACCGTCTTTCCTATACTATACACTCTGCACTTGGAGTCTCAACCTAACACATATTCTTTTGACGCAGGTAACTACGTCAAGGGCCATCAAGTGGCCGTTCTTCAACTTGAGGAACTTGAGTTTGAGATTGAGGCCTCTTCCCTTCTTGCCTCTCACCAGGGGACTTCTTCAAAGGGCAAGATCTAACATGGTGCCCTTCTACTTTTCCCTCAAAGATATGCAAGAATCATGGGAGGGATTGAGAGGTAGGCAAGCTTTTCCAAAGGTCAACAATGGAGGAGAGAGAGAGGGGGAAAAACAAGCCCAAGATGTTAGGGAACCATTGGGGAAGAAAGCCCCTTAAATAGGTCCCCTAGAAAATCTGCCCGTTGGCAATTTTCGCGAGGGCCGGCCTTGGAGACCGGCCAGGCCGGCCTTAAAAGGCAGGAGGCCGGCTGACCTCCAGAGACGCCCGGCCTTGGGCC
Organism: Poa pratensis; assembly: GCA_947311845.1. Taxonomy (NCBI): domain Eukaryota; kingdom Viridiplantae; phylum Streptophyta; class Magnoliopsida; order Poales; family Poaceae; genus Poa; species Poa pratensis. The sequence continues at coordinate 3,568,150 of CAMZMU010000088.1, forward strand.
TGGCCTAGGAGCCCGGTCAGGCCGGCCTAAAAAGGCAGGAGGCCGGCTGACCACCCGAGGGGCCCGGCCTAGGCCGGCCAACCAGAAACAGAGAGAGAACTTCTTTAACCTCTAACTTTTGCAAGAAAACTCCAAATGGGATGAAACCAATTTTGTTGGAAAGATATCAACAAGAGCTTTCCTACAAATGCACAAGGATGGGATCATTGTTTTTCCTAACTCAAGAAAACACAAAACAAATTTTGACTAGAGCAAAAAGGACCCAAAATATGAGAGAAAAAACAATTAAGCAAATATGGAACTTGTTTGAGCAACATGCCACATAGGAACAAGATAATTACCAATATCAATTCTAGGTGGCAATACCTCACATGTTTATATTTTCTAGGTTTGTAATATGCACAAAGCTTATTACTCCCCCATAATGTGATAATCCATATCTTTTAAACAAGAGGCAAACAAACCGGCTAGAGATAATTAATGGACATTAGAGAATTTGAATTTCTCATGAGCATGACATACCACATAGAGAAAATATAATATGATATATCATCACTAAGTGGTATTCCTCATGTACACACATTTTTAGGATTGTGAATGCACGAAGCATATCACTCTTCCAAAATGGGATAGTCCATTAATCTCTCAAGAAGAGCCAACAAGATAAGATATCAAATAGAAGCAATATGGCTCAAAGCAAGTAAATGGTGTGCAAACCAACATACACATACTTGATTTCTCAAGATAAGTAAGTAGAGACCTCAACATTGGCTTTTTCCCTTCTTCTTAGTTGAAGTCTCAACTTGAGGAGGAATAGCTTGATTCTTCTTGAGAAGTGGTCGTTCTTCAACTTGAGGAAATATTAAGAACCATAAATAGAGTTAAGTTGCCACACATGGGAAGGTGTGGGACTTTCCTCAAGGATAAACCGATAATATTTCCAACACAAAAACGCAACAAGTTTTCCATACGAAATCCGTTTTCGGAGAACTTGGGCTCGTCATGAAGATCACAACAAGCACAAAAAACCCAACAAGGAGAAGAACCAAATAAGAACCAAGAAAGATGATATGCCAAGTATGCAAAGGTTTGAGCTCTCCACAAAGATGCGATAAAGTTACTCACTTGAGAGCCCCTCTTGATAGTACGGCGTCTATCCTATAACCCGGTCTCCCACTAACACCATGAGACCGGCAAAATAGAAACCCTATCAAGATCATACCTTTGCCTTGCGCATTCCACTTGAGCTAGATGATTACGATCTTGATCTCTTCAAGTGGACCACCTTTCTTGATTACGCTTTGCTTGGTGAAGACTCACATATCACTCCCCCATACACCATGATGGGAGGGCCTCTCTTAGGCACATCTTCATTTGACCATTAACTCCAAATGGGTTGCAAGCTTGAAGTATATGATATCTTCTAGATTCCCATCTTGAACTTGCACAACTCAACCTTGATGACGATCACCACTTGACGTCATCCTCCATGAGCTATAAGAAATCTTCCTTTTGATGCAAGCCCATGGAGAGATATCTAACCCAAACAAAGGAATGCCACACACACATATAATGGGTTAGGTCACAAAGCTATATGGACAATTTCTTACCATACCATTGGATCACATGATCCCACATGGTACATCATTTAGCTTTGTGTGTTGATCAACTTGAATCCACTCTTTCCACTTATACTTGATCAACCGTGTATCTTTTCTTCTCCTTGATCAAATCAAATATGTCCATTATAATCACTAGTCAGCAACCCGTGCAACTGCACGGGCTAGGGATTTTTACATTTTTTTACCATTGTGGGAGTATCACACTTAATTAATTTGGATGTACATTGTGGAAACAAAACTTTTGAACATTTCCAAATACTGTCGAACTTTTGTATATTTCTCATCATTAGCATGACATAAGTCTATGGTCCAAAAATAAAATAAATAAGTATTATATAAATATGAAAGTTATTTTTCATTAGGAGATATAAAAATGTGACCATTACCAGAACTTTAATCCAACCTTTCATTTATAGATATACTATTTCTCTTCTTGGACATTACAATTCCGAGATCAAAACATATACCATCGTGGACTATGAGCTATAACAGTTCCTTCAATCTGATTCCGAACATAGAAAATGATGTATGGAGTAACCGTGGTAAAAGGAGTAACTCGGAAAAGCAGAAAACTTGCGAAAATATTATATTAGATACCAATATTTATATGGTTGATGATTGGCTTAAGGATGTAACTGATTTTTTTAAATGCACAATATAATTTATTACTTTTTGTTCGTGAAATTATGTATAACCATAGAAAAAAGTAACTTCCATGTGGATATCTAGCCGGGGATGGAAACAAACATGCAATATGGCCATTCAGTGCAAATACTTAATAGAAATTTGCGTATAATGGAAATATGTGAGAAATAGGAGGAATGTATTATGTCAAATCATAAGGTCAACTCGTCCTTGTAATACAAAATACTGGGGATATTCTTAACAACCACACTTTATTTTGCCGCACAATCGACTTTTCTTGGAGCACACTAAAAACGTTTGTACCTGAGCTGCCAATGGGATAACATATGGTTATATGAACGGAATCCGTATATGTGGTCTAAGAAATAATACGCCTCTGACGATATTCAATAAGAAATGCTATGTATAATCTTACCTCTATGGATAAATTTTGGGTTCATACAAAACAGGTCGTCAAGCGCATCCCATTTGTCGCATCTGGTCAAGCGCATCTCATTTGTCACATGCCAATAGAAGCCAACAATGATGATTCAAAATTTAAGCAAACCACGTGGCTATGAAAAGATGAAACCTTTATTTTACTTAGCTCCCAGTGTCACAGGGATCTTAGAGATTGGTCGACTGAAAGATCTAATTAGCGGCACGCTCACTAATTAAGGCGTTGTTACTTTCTCCTTGCAAAAATTAGGAAGAAATAGGTTATGTTACCTTAATGTACACAAATTTATGAACCCAACATTTTTGCAAACTAAGAAATGTGGACTGGTCGAATATGAGGTAAAATTTATTGTAGGAACTATCGACTGATGTTATGTGATGCACACCACTTCACAAACCTTTTAAAAATCTAAAAAAGTAAATTGCGAGTTAGGAGTAATATTTTTTCTCAAGAATATCCGTAGCCGTCGAACTAAAACATAAGCATATATGAGAAACCAAAATCTTGGGATGTATGAGAAGTAGCTGATTAAAGATTTACGTCACCTGGCTTACAATTTGTAATGCCGAGTAGTACAAACTGCAAGTAGATCGAGTAAAGCAGTACCAATATGAACCTCTTCTCAAGTAAAACTCACCACAGAAATAGCTTGCTCCTATTAAACTTTTTCACGTGATCAATCATCATGGTTCTTGCCAGAAAATAGTGGGCATTTCCCAACCAATTTATTCCTTGATGGTTACGCGGCATGGAGAATAACAAATGGTAGTTAGTACTTGATGGCTAAGCAGAATATAAGAACTTCTGGCTGAGTATCCGCAATACTTGCGCCACAAAATAGGTAAAAACAAAACATATTAGAATACAAGTTCTGAACAGGCATGCTTTGGTACTCACTCCGTTTATAAAAGGATGTCATAAGTTTGTCTAAATTTATATGTGTCTAGAAATATTTTAGTGTGCAGATACATATACATTTAGATAAAGTTGAGACATACTTTTATGTACGGAGGGAGTATTAAATATAACGATCATTTACTAATCTAAGTAGGGTCTCACAAATGAACTGATATACGTGAACATTGGAGTGCTCATATAAGACCAGGGGTGGAATCGGAAACTACAGCTAGATTTACCCAATCCAAAAGAATTTATGAATTCCTCAAAAAACAAATTGTCTTGACATGGACTAAATTTCTTGGGTAAGGCTAGCGCACCAGATTTAATATCTGTTTGCATGCCAAAAAAAAGTTTAGTTACAGACGTAAAAAAAGCAAAGGTTAACTTGATTGATTGAGTAGAGAGACAAATTGTCCTGGAACCTGCGTCGGGTGGCAATTGCAATCTGCAGCATGGCGCTGTATTTATCGCCGTTGTGCGCACACGGAGATGATCCGACCAATGCTTCTAGGGAAGAATTAAACTACTACTTCTCTCCAGTTTTCTAGATCAAAGTATTAGACGGATCTGGCTGGGACATGGAACAAAAGAGCGTCAAATTTTAGATCAAACTGTTAGACCGATCTGACCGGAAAAAACAAAGCGTCGTGTTGAAGCCGAGTACAGAGCGCAGGAAACTACTGCAACCGATAGCTCCCTCATGTGGGCGTCCGGTATGTTGCCGCCGTGGAGACACGTGATCAATATGATGCAGATTGGCCACGGCGGCTGGTACGATTACCATCCATATATGGGACGACATGAATTAATTAATTAGGGGTTGATATGGAGGGTGTTACGTGATTCGAACTTACAACCAGCAGATAGCCTTGGAGGGTTACGCCTTACGCGTACATAAATCGGATGGCCGTAGACAGATTATTTTTAGATCGGAGGGACAAAACTTATTAATCTCAAGGATTAACGTGGAAGCTCCTACGGTGCCTCCAATTAGTAAATATAAATAAATCGGACGGCCGTAGACAGATTATGTTTAGATCGGAGGGACAAAACTTATTAATCTCAAGGATTAACGTGGAAGCTCCTACGGTGCCTCCAATTAGTAAATATAAGATTGATCTTGATGGCATATATCCTTGAATCCAACACATGGAGTTCAAGCGATGCCAATGGACAAACCTATAAGAATATCTCAATACAAACATTAGTTCATAAGGATTGCCATTAATTACCAAAACCACACATGGGGCACCACACTTTCAATTTCTATAGCCAAAGCGATCATATTACGGCAAGCGTTGCCACCCTAATAAGTTTTTTAAACCTATCATCCACCCCATTCAGCCAATTGCCAAAAATATTGGCAATGCTTTTGGGTGGGTATAGAGTAGAACCTATCTGGGTGATTGACCATATAGAACTAGCAAATTTGCAGTCGAAGAATAAATGCTTGATAGTCTCGTCCTTATGACAGAAGACACACTTTTTACTTCCATGCCAATTGCGTTTTGCAAGGTTGTCTTTAGTAAGAATAACTCCTCGACGAAGATACCACGCAAATACTTTGTTTTTGAGCGGGATCTTCATCTTCCAGATTTTCTTATTATTATCTACCGGCACCTCCGGCTGGATTAGTGCTGTATACATGGAGTCCACAGATAATTTACCACTCTTGTGTAAATTCCACTTAAACTCATCGAACCCTTGTGTCTAATTGACAGCAACTAGACGTTGTAGCAACTCGTGCCAAGCTATCAGTTTGGGACCAACTAGATCTCGTCTGAATGTCACATTTGGAGGATTATCCACCAACACTTGAGCGAGCGTATCACTCTTGTGACGTCCAAGGACTATATTGTACAAAGCTGGATATTGTTCTCGGAGCGAGGTAGTTCCTAGCCACCTATCTTTCCAGAACCTTATCTCCGAGCCATCCTTAATAGAGAAAGAACCATATGGGAAGAAGAATTTCTTCGTCGCCATTAGGCCAGCCCAAAAATGTGAATCACCTAGTTTCCAAGAAAGCTGTGATAACGCACTTGAGCCAATGTATTTCCTCCTAAGAAGAGTTTGCGAGACCCCATCTTCAGTCAGAAGCTTAAACAGCCACTTACTGAGGAGGGCTCTATTCTTGACCTCAATGTCATGAATCCCAAGGCCACCATGGTCCTTAGGGCGGCACACTACATCCCATTTGGCCAGCCGATATTTTTTTATTATTATCCCCTTGCCAAAAGAATCAGGATCGAAAATAATACAATCGATGCAAGACTCCTTTGGTAATTGAAAGAAGGATCATATACAACACCTTATTAGTTAGGACTGAGTTTATGAGTACCAATCTATCACCCAGGGATAGTAGTTTTCCTTTCCAACTACTCAACCTATTTTGTAGTCTTTCCTCAACATGTTTCCATTGAGCAATCGTTAGCCTCCTAAAGTGAATTGGGATGCCTAGATAACTTATAGCAAAATGGCCAAGCCCGCAGCCAAATAGCTCGGCATATTGGGTAGCCTCGTCCTGAGCGTCGCCAAAACAAAACAATTCACTTTTATGGAAGTTAATTTTTAGACCGAAAAGTTGCTCAAACGCTGACAATATTAATTTCAGGTTTCTTGCCTTTTCCATGTCATGTTCCATAAATAGAATTGTATCGTCAGCATATTTGAGAATGGATAATCCGCCATCTACTAGATGCGGAACCACTCCAACAATTTGGCCATCCAATTTCGCGCGCTCAATGATTATAGCTAACATATCAGCAACTATATTAAATAATATAGGTGATCATGGATCGCCTTGTCGTAATCCCTTTTTCGTTTGGAAGTATCTACCAACTTCATCATTAACTTTGATGGCGACACTTCCTCCGGAAATGAAATTATGAATCATTGCGCACCACTCATCCGAAAAACCTTTCATCCTGAGTGTTTGTTGTAGGAAAGACCATTTGACTTTATCATAAGCCTTTTAAAAGTCAATCCTTAAAATAACCCCATTAAGCTTTTTCTGATGCAACTCATGAACTTTTTCATGTAGGATCACAACCCCATCAAGGATATTGCGACCTTGCATAAAATCCGTCTGAGTGGGTCTCACAACATGATCAGCCACCGAATTAAGCCTAATAGTAGCGGTTTTAGTGAAAATTTTGAAGCTGACGTTTAGAAAATCGATAGGTCTATACTGCTGGATCCTTTTTGCTTCATTAACCTTCGGCAGCAAAATTATCTCACCGAAATTTAGGCGAAATAGTTCGAGTTGTTTAGCATGCAGAGCATGAAACAACTCGATCGAGTCCGATTAGATTACGTCCCAAAAAGTGTGATAAAACTCAGCTGGAAAACCATCCGGACCCGATGCTTTGTTGTGTTCCATTTGGAATACCGCCTTGTTTACCTCCTCCACAGAGTAAGGAGCTGCAAGATGGGTGTTTTCCTAATCGGAAACTTGCGGGATATCATTTGTTTGGGATTCATCAAGCGAGGAATTATCTGCATCTGGCTCACCAAACAGATTCTTATAATACTTCGTGATGTAGGATTTGAGTTGCTCATGGCCCTCAATCGTACCCTCCACTTGGATAAGAGAGTGAATGAGTTTCTTCCTATGTCTGCCATTAGCTAGACTATGAAAGTATCTCGTATTCGAATCTCCCTCCAAAATAAATTGGGCTTTTGATCGTTGGTACCATTTAATCTCCTCTTCACGAAGAAGACTCGCCATCTTGGCATCAGATTGATTTTTTAATTCAATCTCTTGTGATGATAGCGGTCAAACTTCCGCAAAAGCCTCTAATTCATCAATAAAAGATGACAATCAAAGCTTCTCATTTTTTAGCTGGCCTACCATATGTCTAGCCCAACCCTTCAGGTGTTTGCGCAAAGCGCGTATTTGTTATTCCACTTTTGGATTGGATTAAGACCAGGCACCGGCTTTTCCCACACCATTTTAACCATTTTGAAAAACCTTCCCTATGTAACCAACCCAATTCAAATTTGAACTGGCGTTTACAAGATGGGCTAGGTGTTCCCATGGTTAGAAGTATGGGGGCATGATCTGACAAAGCATCAATACGATCGAGGGCCCGTACTGAGACCATTGGGTATTTATCTTCCCAATCCGAGTCCATCAATACATGGTCCAATTTCTCGTATGTCGGCTCTGGGAGGCTATTAGCCCAAGTGTATTGCCTCCCAATCATTGAAACCTCTCTCAAATCAAGACTATCAATTACAGCGTTGAATAAGAGAGGCCAACGGTTGTCGAATCTGGGTCTACTCTTCTCATGTGGGAACCTTAGCAAATTAAAATCACCACCTATAATAATAGGATATGGATTGTCTTTTACCAGGTTTACCAACTCTCTGAGAAAAGCAGTCTTATGTTCATCTTGGGCTGCTCCATACACGGCGACAAGACTTCAAGTGAAGTTGTCGGCTTTGTTACGGATATGGAACTTAATATGAAAGTCTCCTTCCGAACTAGCCAATACATCCATGGTTTCTTTTCTTACGCCTAGTAATAAGCCCCCAGATCTGCCACGTGGCGTACGGGACTTCCATGTGAATTCTACACCGCCAGATAAGCGGTTAAGTAGACTCGTAGAGAAGTCACGTTTACCAGTCTCTGAAATTCCCACAAAATCCAATCGACGATCCCGAATAGAATCAGCAATACGCGCATGTTTAGCCAAGTCACGAAGACCTCTACTATTCTCGAATATGCCATTCATCGGGAAACCATTGGAGATGCGGACAACTTTGCCTTTTTATGTGGCGTTTTTTTGTTCTTTTTAAGAGAGTCTGCTTTGGACTTACGGCCAGATGCTTTTAGGTCATATAATAAACTAATCAACGCCTCATCTAAGCCACCCTCCGATACATCACCCACTAGAGGAGAGAGGAGCGGGACATCAATTGTGTCATGTAGCTCCTCCTCATTCGTGTGAGGAGTAAACGACTTACACGAGGCTTTTGGGGTGACTGTTAACCGGTCATATTCCAAATTCCCGAGTGCATTAGTCGAAACAACAACAATTGTAACATTATTACCCAAAGAAATTCCTACGCTATTCAATTTAGCCGAAATACTCGAATTTGAAAAAGCAAGAAAAGACTTTGGTGTGTTGTTCATACCAGCATTGTCGAGGTTCTGTTCAGCCTTGCGCCGCATCGCCTTCATCATGGAGTCTTCTCCTCAACGGAGTCGACACCGGAGGGGTCAAGGTTGGGGTAGAACCCCTCCCAGCATCAACTCGCATGTCGGCGCCGCTGAAGAGTTGATGCCGTCCTCGTGGTGGTCCGCGATCCGCTGCTGCTCAAGAAGAGCAGAAGAAGGCACCAACGCTGGCTGCTATTCAGGAGCAGCAAACGGCTGCACTGCCGTAGCAGCAGCAGCGTCTTCCTTCAGGTGCTGCGGAGAAGCGAGACGCCGGCCCATCTCGCCAAGCTGCGGGGAAGTGGACCGCCGGCCCATCCCGTCCAGGTCGTCTCGCTGCGGGGAAGCGGAGCGCCGGCCCAGCTCGCCACGCTGCGGGGAAGCGGAGAGCCGGCCCAGCTCGCCTCGCTGCGGGGAAGCAGACCGCCGGCCCTATCCGACCAGGTCCAGTGTAACACCCCAATTGTCTTGGACTTAGAATTGTGGTGTTAATCTAGAATTTTCCAAAAATAGCAAAAAACTTTTGTTTGATTTTAGGCAACTCTTGCTTGGTTGTTACATTTGGTTTCCTTAGCCCACTAGCATTGTTTGAATCCTATTAGTACCACTCTTATAATTTCTTCTAGTTTAAAACTTAGAGACTTTGATCTTCATGTTTGTTAAAACATAGCCAATCTAGAGCCCTAGATTAAGCAACCCTTGTGTTTTTTTTGAATTGCAACTTGACCCTCCTGTTCTCTGAACTTTCTACTTTTAGTTTATGCATTGTTTGACATTTTGGAAGCTTGTTTTAGCATAAAACCATCTGTGTGTTTAGGGCTACTCAAAACAGTGACCATTTGGTCATTTTTCACAACTTGCTTTGTTTTTAAAATTCTTTCTTCATTCTTTTAGACTTGCAAACTTTTGCATCACCTCAATTAGGTCACCACACACATGTTTTGGCCTAACTCATTGTGTTGATCCTTTTTAGTTTTGTTAGTAAAATTAGCTACACGAGTTAGTGTTGGCCCAAAACCCTAAACCTAACCCAAACCAGCCCTCCCCTCTCTAATCCATCGACTCCCCTCTCTCCTATCTGACCAGAGGGAGTGTCCTAGTCAGCTAGGGCCCACTGGTCATCCTCCCATCACGCCTCCCTCCACTCATCTCTCTCCCTTTTGCTTGTTTGGCCAATGGAGCTTCACTCCCCCTCTCCCTACTGGCCAAGCCACGCCCTCCCGACCATCTCCACCCTGCCCACTCCCCCACCGCCCAAGCCAGCCAGTAGGAGCTCTCCATTGACCCCCTGGTCCGAGCAAACCCTAATAAACGGCCCCCTGTCGTTTCCCGACCCCGTGCTCATCCCCTACTCCCCTCTCCTCTTCCAGAGCAAGCACACCACGCCTCTCTCCCCTCCCACGCAAGCCCTGCTCGATTTCGAGCTCTCTGCTGCCCGGGAACGCTCGGAGAACCCGAAGGTCGCCGCCGGCGAGACACGGCCGTGGCCGCCGACTCCCTCCTCCATTTCCCACCATTGTTGGCCCATGAAGCTCCCCCTGGCGAGGCCTAACTCCCCCTCCCCTTCTCTTTTGCCCAGGCCCGCTGTGGAGCTCGCCGCCGTCCTCGACCCGTGGGGAAACTCCGCCGTCGACGCCATGGATCCCGGCCGTCCCCGCTAAAGCCGCTCACGCCCGTGCCCCTTCCTCGACCCCCTCCGCCGTCCGCAATCCTCCAACGCCGCATGCACGCGCCCTAGGTGAGCTTCCCGCCGTCGCCATTCTTCCCGGCCCCGAGCTCGTCCTCGCGTCCGTCGCGATGGAGGCGATGAAGGAGAGCCGTCGATCCGTGGATCGACGGCCCAGTTTGAACCCAGCCCGCGCCGGCCGTTTGCCGCGCGCGCCGCGCAGCGCGCTTAGTTGGGCCGGCCTGCCTCGCGCACGGCCCAGATCTGCGCAGGCCACGGCCAGATCTGGCCCAATCCCGGCCTGTCTTCGTTTTTATATCATAGTTTTATTCTTTTTCCGTTTCTATTAATTGATTGTGTCTATATTTAATTAGTTTATTGTAGATCTGGGTGTGCATGTTAATTGGGAGTATTTTTATTAGATGCCCTGTTGTTTTCTTAAACATGCAGAGCTGGTTTGGTCAGAAAATAATTTGTATTTTGTGCTAATCTTTAAATCTAATAAAAAGTGTGATTTTCACTCGTTTTGTATTATCTTGAGCTAGGAGTATCCAATTGGAGCAAATCCAATTTCTGCAGAGAGATAAAATTCGTACCTTTCTGTTGAGCCTAGTCTTGCATGCAGGAGTTTCCTAAAATTAGAGTTGTAGTCCTTTTAGTTTTAGGACCAGTAGCACTTGAGGCATTTTTTAGCTCTTACATGGAAAGTGCTTTGTGTGCAGATCCAATTTTCCTAGTTGGGTATGTCTGTTAGCAGTACTGTGGTAAAAGGGTTTATTTTTAGGAGCATTATTTTAGGACTTGCGGGTTTTTCCCCAAAACAGCAACTTTGCTACTATTAAAAGTTCCATTTTGATTGTTTGTCTTTAGTTGTTTATGTTTAGGATTGTCTTAGACTTTTTGTCCAGAGGATGTTGCGAGTTGAATTGCTTGTTGTTTTGTTTATTCATTTTAGATTGTTGTCAACCTGCTTCTTAGAGTGACGGTAGTTCCGTTTATTTTTCCGGTACATTAGATCCGCAAGAGGAGGAGCAGTACGTGGAAACTGAACAGGTCTACGAAGAAGAACAAGATCTGGGACATTTTGCTGAACAAGGCAATCCACCTCAACACCCTATTGAACTCCTACTATTTGTACAAAGCATGTCTTGTTTTCAAAATAAAATAATGCATGTTTTATCTTTTATGTGGCCTTTTGCCACCCAAAAATTATTTTCAAAAAAAAAATTATTGTTTGGCCAAAGATATATTTACTAGTATATAATAGGTTTTATAAAAGTAAGACTTTACTTGAGAAGCCTTCCACTGAAGGCGCTATCAAGAAGATTATATTTTCTAGTAGTGTATCTGTATACCCTTATCTCAAAACTTTAGGATGGGAGCCTGTTTCTGGTAAAATATTTTCGGAGGAAAACCCGAGTCGCTGGGAGCGATCGATAAGAAAGTGCTTTATAAAACCCATGTTGCTGGGAGCAAATGGTGCTGTTTATGAAAACCCGAAGTGCTGGGAGCATTCGGTGAGCTTGCGAAACCCCGAGCTGCTGGGAGCAGTCGGAGGTGGAGATGTTTTTGAAAAACAAAGTACTGCCCTAGCGGCCGCCCGAACAATTAACCCGTGCAACCACATTACCTGAGATGGGTAGGGCTTAGCCGGAAGCTTGTCCACTTTAGTGCGGAGGATCTCATACTCTATAAGGGCGAGGCCCTCGAAGCCGGGTTGTCGTCTGTATGAGGCAATACACTACGAGAAGATCCGCAGCCGGACGATTACGTTGGGTCCCCTGCCGTGGCGGTGTGGCGTCCCGGGAGAGACCAGGGGTCTAGTGGAGCACACGGTGCCGAGGGGAACAAACCTATCGGGAGTTCTCTGTACTAGTGTGGACATAGTGAAAAGCTTTGATCTGGTTATCCGAACCTTCGCATACTGTCGTATGGCGGACCGTGGCTGAACACGGCGGAATGACCGTTTGGTGTGGTGAAAGTGCACCACCTCTGCAGAGTGTAAAACTATTCGAATAGCCGTGTCCGCGGTCATGGACGGTTGGAAAGGCCACCGATCTAGGCGTATGGGCAATTTTATGTTTTCAAAGGAAAAATGGTTTCTCGGTGGAAAACAAGGAGGCATCAAGAAGGTACCTGGGAGGTACGGAAATGGGAGAAGATGGTTGGTCTCGGGGAGACAATCAGTCTGATCTCATGGAAAGGAAAAAGGGGTATCCCCATCCTAGTGTCTTTGAAAAGTTTCACAAAAGTGTTTTTACAAAGATGTGGAGATAGCACATGCTATTTCTACAAGAGAGAATTCTATCTCTAAATGTTTCTTTTTCAACAAAGATATCGAGATGTCATATTCTCGATGCCTAAAAGCATCGTTTGCGAAAACTAAGCCCTATACCAATATATAGCAGCTATCCCAGCTTTCGAAAATGTTTTATTGCATTACCATGAAAACTTAAGCCTTGAGGTGGTTTTGCGAGTACGTAAATGTACTCATATGGCTGTGTCCCTGGATATTCCAACGTCCAGATTACAACGAGGAGGTCTACGCCGAGGAGGAAGATTATGTCGACGACTACGCCGCTTAGCTGTCACCGGTCAACTGCACTTGTGGGATGGCGTCCGTTGGAGACGAGGGCCGACGCTAGCCACGAGCTTCCGCTGTATCGTAGTTAATTCCGTCCTGCGCGACGATGAATTGCAGACTTGGTCGTGTGACCACTTTGTGTTGTAAGACTTTTATTCGTACGACTTGAATGATGTAACTCTTGATACCATGTTGGCTATGTGATTGCGATGCACTGATCATTGGGATCGTGATCTATTTTACATAACGTGAACATCTCGGACTTCGTTACGAGGGGTCCTCACATCCAGACCGAGAGGAGTACCGGTCGCCATGGGCAGCAGTGAGCTTCACATCGCTAGCGGCCCAGCTCCTGCATCCGGCGGACCAGATTGGCCGGCGATCAGACCATGCTGTGTGTTGCCGATCGCCCTGGGCGACGTCGAGCTGCCCATCGCCTTGGGCCGCGAGACATCCAGCCCGGGGCAGTCTGGCTGCAGCGCTGAGCTCCCAGGCACGGTGACAGTCGGTGAGGGTACTGTCACCTTGCCCTAGCGCCCCAACCTCGCAAGATGATAACTTCCTGTAGTAGCCGGTGCAGAAACAAGCTGCGCCACTATCTCTTTTCCTCTTGGAGTTTGGGCATTTGGATTAAAAGGTGGAACCACGATGCATGTAGCACATCCGATGACGCTAGCAGCCCAAGAGATGAACCCCCCCGGCCCCGTAGCATTAACTTGAGGCATGTGAGTGTCTCCATCCGCGAACGTCGGAGGTTCATTCGAGTGTGACTCATCTCGGTCTTTTTCCTCCATTCCTCTTGCATCATCATCCTTCTCATTCTGCCTCCATATGAAGGGTACAAAGTCTGGCTCGGCGACGTAGTCAGCTGCCTCCTTGCTGAACCGAAATGAATACCCTTTAAGGATCACAAAGGCATCGGCTTTAACAACCCTTGTCTCAAACAAGTTGGGATTGCGAATAGCCACCAGGATTCTAGCCACATTGTGACATCAGAGAGCCAAAAGGTCCACATCCATTGTCTTGCCAATGAGAGTGCCCACTGCCCATAGACCCAGAAAGTGACGAACCGTGTTTGGAACTCCAGATACATGTACCCAAGTCGGCGTTAGCTCCGCCGTAGGCAAGATCTCCTCTGGTTCCAGATATCCAAAGAAATCCACGATTGCTGCTTTGGAACCCCTAGTTCAGACCCATTCATTCTGTCCAAATCCGCCATAGAAGGGAAATTAGCCAAGAAAGAATCTTCCTTGTGTGGAATAGCCTCCCAGCACCACTTGGACTGCAACGGACAGAAACGAGCTAGCATAGTCTGAATCATCTCTGCTGACACTGGCTCACCGGTCACTATCACAATGGCCATTGTAGAAGAGCTCGTAGCCAGATGGGGCTTGAATACACACCGTCAGGGAGGTGGCTGAGCATGGTGTCCTCACACCCAATTCCTGCCATACCAGCGTACGGCTTCAGCAACCTCAGTATGGGACAACGAATAGTCGGGTGCACAACCTTGTCGCAAAAGTAGCAGTACCGGTCCACCGAACACTCCTTTGTTCCATGGGAATCAACCTTGCAGTTCGAGCATCGCTTCCGCTCAGCCGCACCAGCCGGTATAGTCTCAGCCGCAGCCGTGGCGGGTGCATCAATACCCGGCGCGGCGTTAACCTGACCCGACCCTGCAGTTGACGGCGTCGCCGGTTTCTTTTTCTTGTGCTTCTTCTTGGCTGCGGTAGAACCGACCAAAAACGGCACCGTAGTCACCGTAGACGGGAGGATCACTGCCGGCGGCGCTTTCGCCGGCGCAGCAACAGCACGGGCAGCCGCCCCGGGTGGCCCCGTGCCATGCGCAGCAGTAGCATGCGCAGCCGCCACGGATGTCCCCGTAGCTTGCATCGGCGCAGTCGTCGGCCTTGCAGCGTGGCCGGTACCCGGCCGAAGATCATCGGCGGCCTGGTCACCGGGAGCTGGGCAGAACCCTGTGGAACCCCCGGCTGGCCATTCCCCGACAACCCACCCGAGCCGCCCGAGGCTGCCACAGCCGCCGGTGCCGCAACCACCGCTGCGAACGAGCGCGTGAGGGGCGGCGAGGGCAGAGTCATGGGAACCGGACGCGGCGAGGGGCGGCAACCCGGCGAGGTGGTCGTCGAAGGCGGCGGCGTGGTGGATCGGCTAGTGGAGTCCGTGTGTCGAGGAGGAGATGCTCGATGCGGTGTCGTACAGAACCCTACGCCCAGAGTCCTCCATGTTTTTCCACAGACCTGTGAATCGACGGCCCAGGTAAGCCCAGGGCGATGTACGGTCAGGATCTGCATGCGGCTGGGCCCCAGATGTCAGCCGTTTTTGAGTTTGAACTCCCGCGATGAATCCGCGATCCGCGATCACCGGATCGGCCTCCTTCGCCGGCGCGCCGCAGCGACCTCCGTCGTCAGGCACCGGTGAGGGCGGCAGGAACATGCCGAGGACAGCCGGCGGCGTGGTCCACGGGCGAGGAAGTGGACTGCGCCAGCCGATCCTGACCGGCTTCAACAACACGACACCGGACGCCGACGCCGGCGAGGCAGACTTGCCGTGACATGAACTGGCTAGTGAGCTCCCCTGGATCCGAGATGAACTCGATGGCATCCCCAACGCAGGCGCAGGCGGCGAGTTGCCGGGGACGGGCGTCGACGGCGAAGTAGGCATCCTCTCCCAAACCCTAGACGCCGACATCGGGAACCCAATCTCATTCCAAAACTCCTGCGCCAGCTCCTCGTCCGACCGCCGGCCCTTCCTCCTGACGGTGGTCCAGCCAGCTTCTGGCGCTTCCTGATCGAACACCTCCATGGCGGCCTCGAAGGGCACCTCGGAGAGGCAGTCTTCCTCGTCGCATGGATTCTCCTCTTGGAGACATGCGAACCGCGAACCACCGGAGCCACCCGAGTCATCCGCCGGCGTATGTGCTACCCGCTCCGGCGAGAGACCATTGGGCGGCAGCGTCAGCCGCCGGCGTCGCGCGGCACCCATCGCCCGCTCGCTCATCTTCGTCGTGGCGAAGAAAATGTCGTCGCCCGTTTGACTTGATACTACATCACCTATTTGGCTGACATATGTCATGCCAATTCA
The DNA here is from genome assembly GCA_947311845.1 of Poa pratensis. Classification (NCBI taxonomy): domain Eukaryota; kingdom Viridiplantae; phylum Streptophyta; class Magnoliopsida; order Poales; family Poaceae; genus Poa; species Poa pratensis. The sequence goes on from CAMZMU010000088.1 coordinate 3,584,269, forward strand.
TATCACTAACTATGTCATTTTACTTTTCAAAGGCATCATTTCATTTCTGCCGAATAAAAGAACATGATGGGTGTCAAACGAGCTAATGGATTTTTTGCACGTGCTGAAGTGCCCGTTGTTCTAGCGATTGTAATTTTGAACTGTAGAACACTTTTAGAGTCCCAAAATTAAGAGAATATGATAGAGTAAAATATACACACATGTAGAATACTCGTATATGTTTGACTCTAATTCTTTTATCAGAATTTTTGAAAATGTTTAACTATTATATGAATATTTAAACCGGGCAGGAGCATATGATCTGAGAGCCATTGTGAATTTCTGCTAGAGGTGCTTTTATAAAAATACTCCATCTATAGATGTATAGAATATTGATGGAGCACAAGGATTTATACTGCAAGGAAATCAGAGCAGCACATCCAAAGGTTCACCTCGCATCCAGGGGCGGATACAGGGGGACCAGCAGGGGCCATGGCCCCCCCTAACACCATAGATTTCTTGCTAAAAAATTATGAACAGTGTATAATTTAGAAAATTTGCTTTAACCGGCCCCCCCTAATCTCCAAAATTAGTGAATCCTGCCTCCGCCCCTGCTCGCATCCCAAGTATTCAGTCCATTTCATCCGAAATCAATTCCCTCAGTATTGCAATCACATCTTCCGATATTATTGTCGACGAAACGACGAAAATTACCCTGTTGTTAGCTGTTCAATCCTTCAACTTGTTTCCCGTCCCTCATTCCCCATCTACTCTATTAAATTTTCCTTCCTTTTCTTTTGTTGCGAGGGCGGCGTCCTTACAAGACGTACCTCAACTCAACTGTGCATGCAAGTGCAACTGACCATGACATGTATGGTACATTGGTACGCAACTCATGTGTGCGGGCATAAACATTATGAATCAGGCGCTGCCGTTTCGTGCCGTCTCGCGTTCGTGCTTGGGAGTTGTAGCACAGAACAACGGCAAAATGGCGGCGTCGCCGTTCCTGGCGTCCTTGCCGTTCAGCTCCAGGACAATCATGGTCTCCGGCGGACCGCCATCATCGTCGCTGCTGAGGTCGGCCGGCCCGCTCGTCTCCCTCCCTTTGCCCCAAAGGACCATGTACAACCCGGCGACGATGAGGGCAGAGCCAATAGCGCTGCAAGAACATCGACCACAGCAAGTAAAATTAAACAAACTGAAAAGGATAAAAGATGATCGATAGACAATATAACAGAGAGGTCGCGCGGGCTGTCTGTACGTACGTTCCGAGGTGTATCTTCTCCTCGAGGATGGCCCAGCCGACGATGGCGACGACGACGAGCATCAGCGGGCTGAACATGGACACGAACAGCGGTCCGCGAGACTGGATGCACCACGACATGGCCGCGAACGCGATCCCAGAGCCGATGATACCCTGCATGCTTACTCTCGTCAGAAAATGTCGTTGATTCAGGCACGCCATTGTTATATATATCGAATGCTTACGATGTAGAGCGCCGCGTATAGCCTGATGTCGAGCCCAAGTTTCCACGCCGACAAGCTCCGGTCCATGATCGCGCTGATGCCCGCACACTGCACCCCAGCCATCAACGACATGATCGTCGTGCTTGTGTAGGGGGCCGAGAACCTCCTCGACATCTTACTCTGCAAATTAATCAAATTTAGAGTTTTCCATCACTAAGTACATTCCAACCGTGCTGTTACAGGACTTCGATCGATGATGCACCTGGAGGATGAACCAGATGGCCCAGGCGACGCAGCTCAGAATTATCAGGACGTCGCCGATGACGGCGGCCTGCCCGCTGGCGGGTGCGGCGGCGTCGGTTGTGTGCTCCGCGTAGCGCCAGTGCATGGGGGATGCCCAGACCCTGAGTAGCGGGCCCTTGTAGAAGGGCATGATCATGGAGCCGCCGACGCAGACGGCCATGCCGATTACCTTTGCCTGCCCGGAGGGCGTCGCGAGCCGCACCGTCTCCATCTTGAGTGCCGTAGCCATGACGAAGGTCATCGCCGGGAGCGTGTTTGTCAGCGCGCACGCCACCGTCGGGGTGGTGGACTTGAGCCCCACGAAGTACAACACCTGGTTTAGCGTCGCGCTACATATATACCACGCCCACAACAAGGTTGGGTTAATAAGTTGTGTTACTGATCTTACCACGGCGCGTCGGCGCGCAAGAAAAAAAACATGCTTTCATTAGGGGGAAAATTATCTTAATAATCTGAAAAGGCATTCGTTAACCTGGCGCCAATTGAAAGTGGCAGCACACTTGACACTATTCAGTATACGTTGCCACTGAAAGTCTGAAACTAGTACACTTTTTTTGACAACAGAGAACAGAGAATAAGGCATGTCCCCTGTTCCTGGAATAATAAGGAACCTGTGTAGCGCACAAATCCGGGAGCTAAACGCGAGAGGAAAATCGAAAGGGGGCTCCTAGTAATTGGGTTCCTTTCATATACCCAGAAAAGGACTATTGCAAAACAAGTACGTTTCCGTATGTAACACCATTACTGGATTGTTGCAGATCTTTCCAGCTATTTGCCTGTTCTTTGTTTGAAGGTGATCATTGCTGCAAGTTATATCGTTGCCTTGTCCTAGTGAGAAGGTTGTTTATGTACCCGAAAATGGATGAGAAGAATATCTGGACAAGAACTTTCTTGGTGATTACCATCCCACTCCTCCTGCATCGATCCATGCATGCATGTAAGTTGAATTTATTAAGATCGCTACAAGTATATATTTGTCGCAAGTAATTTATACTCCGAGTATACTTGACATAAAGGTCGATCTGGTGATCGACTGGAGCAATAAGCCAATAAGTGCACTTCAAATGTGGTACTACCCTTGAGCTGTCTTGGCAATGTAAATTCCACGTGTGGTACTAGGTTTAAAGTGTCCAAAATTCGGACTATAAAGGAATAAATATATAAAACTGATCAATGAACCTATTTTTTGAAAGTGATGGACATTGTTGTGTAGAATTAAATCGAGAAAGTCGCACCAAATCGTTTCCATGAAAAACTGATGGATGAACTATCTTGGATTGTTCGCAAGAAGGAAAACAAACCAATGGATCATATGGATCCGAACATAGTTCATCTGGCTTGCGGGGTTTGAAAATATTATATGGATTGTTCAAGGTGCTGGTGACACACAAGGGCGCAAATACACAAAGACACACACACAAATACATGCTTACATCGATTATTGCAGTAGATTCAGCTCCCTCAACACAATTAATCGAGGAGGCAGGCATAGATAGATGTATTTTTTTTTTTCGATAAAGGGATAGATAGATGTATACACGCACCTCTCGAAGTAGAAGGCAACGGGGGCGAGGAAGACGCCGGCAATGAGATTACGGAAGGCAACGGGGGCGTAGGGACTCATGCCGGTGTCCAAGGCCAGTTTGGACAGCACGTTCATGCCGGCGAAGCCTAACTGTACTAGCACCATTGCCACCGTGGGCAAGCACTCCCTCCCCATAGCTGCAACCTCTCGAAATTCTGGTTGCAGGCTACACTGCAACGATGTTCTTAGGAGATAGAGGAGAGAGGCAGGGGCCGAAGAGTAGTGATTCGGGGCGGTGTGCGATGCAGGACGGAGCTGAATGGAATGTGTGTGTATATATAGGTGGCGAAGATCCAAGGCGGTGATGACTTGCTGCAGCGAAACGTGGCAATAACAGAAAGGGTACTCCACAAGCAAAAAAGCTTGAGCGATACAAGCCATGGAGTTAATGAAGGCAAGCAGACATACGCAAACACACAATCGCAGCTAGCTGCCTGTAACTTCCCAAGCTTCCAGCAGCAAGCAGCTGAACGTGACGAGGACGGTCATCGTTGAGATCCTGGAGTACGGGGCGATCCTGAAAAGTACACGCATATATATCTACGTTGCGAGAAGAAGATCGGTTTCCGTCTAAGAAAAAATTATTCCGTCTATAAAAAAGAAGAAGATCGGTCGATGCAGTATGCACGGGTGACGAATATGAGCTTCTAAAACTCATATGGCGCTGATTTTTGGGCGATTTGCCGCTAATTAACCGGCCAACTCCCTTCTTCCTAATTACTATAAATGGTAAGTATTTTGCCTTGTTTAAGAAAAGCTCATATGCCGTATATCGGCCGTACGTCTCCGCGATTGAACATTCAAGATTTGCAGTGTGGTGGGCTGGGATGAACATATCTTTACTATTAAATGGGAGTTGGACGTACGTCGGTGAAGCCTCCGTTTTCCGCCTCCATTTTCCGCCAGCCGCACGTCGCTCTCTCGTTTCCTCGCTCGTGCGCGCAGCGTGGGCCCCAAACGCGTGACGCCTCGCCAGCGGCCAGCCCACCCGCTCATTTTCCCCCGCGTCTGCTTCCCTCGCCTCTCTCCTGCGAATCGCCCGCATCGCCGCCCCGCGCCGAAAGCTCCACGCCGCCGCCCATCGGCCGCGCCGCCACCAAGTGCTGCCCACAGCTCCCGCCTTCGTCGCCAAGCGCGTGGTTCCGCGCAGCAGAACACCCGCCGCCGCCCAGCGCGTGGTGCAGAGCAGCAGAACACCCGCCGCCGCCCAGGGCGGTGTGCGGCCGACGAGCGCCGCTGCCCAGAGACTCCCCAAGCCACACGCTTGGCCGACGAGCTGCTCCTCGAGCCACGGCCGACGAGCGCCGCCGACGAGCATGCCAGCCGCTCCCAGTCGCTCAGTCTTATCCTCTTCGACACAATGCGCGGCCGTCAAGATCTGGGCATTCCTGCCTGCAATTTCCCCGTTTCTAACCGACACTCGGCAGCACCCGCATCCACATCCAGCCGACGGCCTCGTGTTGATCTGCTCGCTGCATGGTAGGTTGATGACGGATGCTGGATGCTGCTGCCGACCTGCCCATGGAGAGCAGCGCAACCTCCTGCATCAACGACTTTAGAGGATCCGTGTTCGCTGACGGCAACTTACCTGAATCGTCTTCCACTAATGGGTTGGTGAGCGTTTGGTGTTTCTGTACATAACATACATTTATTTTCATGTACTATATTTTCATGTAGTATATTACAGCTGGTTTTTGCTTGGGAAAAAATATTTCTGTACAATCTAATTTAATTATTAGTACTAAACAACATTTTACCTTCTTGGTTCAATCATTAAGAAAAAAAGGAGGCAGGATATCCAAATGCTCAATCCTTGTATGTTTAAGATCGTGGAAACTCAGCGCACGGCATGGGGGAAGTAGCAGATAGAGATTGAGCACACAAAGGAACTGATAGCTCGGCTTAGGGCTGGAGCTAGCTCTGGGCGTGCTTCAAGTGAAGGTAACTACATGAATTGCATTTTGTCGCTTGCATCAAATTGGTGCGTTGATCTTGTATTTTCAACCATTGCTTGTATAATCTATTGTTGCTGACTTTTCCTGTGATCACTAATTTTGTCCTGTTTGAAACAATAGAAATTGGAAAAAACTTGAGAAACAAGGGTTGATTGAGAAACATTTTCAAAGAAAACACTTAAAGATCAGATTTCCTGAGCGTGAGAGAAGCGGCAGAAATGTGTTAGCAATAAACAATCTCAAATTTGGATTTAGGGATAAGGTCAGGATTATTCTGTACTTCTGTAACAAACTCTTTCAAACCTTAACCAAGTGGTATTCTGCAGTCTGCACTGTAGCACTTTACGAGTATCCTTATTGTTTCGTTATTGTATCCAGATATTGTTCAACAATGCTAACTTGATAGTCGAGAGAGGCGAAAAATAGCCATTATTGGCCCCAACGGAAATGGGAAGAGCACACTACTTAAACTTGCTTTGGGGATGGAGAAACCACAAGAACGTGAAGTGATCCTTGGGGAGCATAATGTGCTGCCAAACTATTTCGAGCAGAATCAGGTGCGCCAAATTTCTCAAATAGATGTTTTCTATTTCTGATGATTTTTTCCTTGCTCAAGTAAAATCTTGCTAGGCTCTTGGTCGCAATACTACCGAATAAACTGCAAAATCTCATCAGTCCTGCATTATTTCAGAAGTAATTGCTCATATTTTTCTCCCACCGTGATTCTTGTGATATGCTCTTTTACCAGGCAGAAGCTCTCGATTTTAACCATGCTGGTCACTGTGGTCGACGCTGCAGAGGATTGGAAAATTGATGGTATCTAAGGTCTCCTTGGTCGTTGTAATTTTAGGGATGACATGCTGGATCAAAAGGTTCAGTTTTTATGTGGTGCAGAGAAGGTAAATGTGCATTTTCATTATAGTTCTAATCTACGTATAGGATAGAGCAGTGTTTCTGGTCTGTGTACATTTACTCATCTTTTGTGTGTTTCGTCAGGTGAGGCTTTCTTTTTGCAAATTCGTGGTGACTCATTGCCGATATTGGATGGACTAACAAATCAACTCGATATTCCATCGAAAAAAATGCTTGAGGTTGGAGGAAGTTTCACTCTTTGCAAAACCAAATCATTTATAAATTTTATTGTATGATCTATCAGTTCTTTAATTTCTATTATATTTCCATGTAGATGTAGTTCTAATAGGTGCTTTTGCATGCATGACAGGAGGCGACATCTGAATACACAGGCACTGAGATATCAGTTTCTCAACGAGGTCATAACACTCAGAGCCCTCACCACCATCTAGACAGAGAGGACGAGAGATGGATAACTTCTTATTGAAGTTGTCGGCGAGGACGAGGTGGATAACACATTCCTATGTTCATGATATGTACAATATAATTTCAGAATATTGTTGAGTTATAGTTTTTTTCGAGAAGACTGCGATGGATAAATTATTACAAGATGATGCAATAAATTACTCAAAGACATTATACCATGTGAGTAGATTCGTGCATGTTGGAGATCTCTGTGCATTAAAAACATGCTTTCAAGCAGTGCTCATCTTGCTTACTACTGTTATGAAATGTCTGATGTGGTCTAATGTCCAGTCCTAATTGCCCACTGTAGATGGCCTGATTCTTTTTCTGTGTGCAACTCCATGGTCGACTGTCATATGCTTGGTTTCAACATGTTACCGCATATTTTTTTTACATGTGTAAATATCTATGATAGGAGTGCTTCTTCTATATAGTGTCATAGTGTCTTTTGAAGACAAGGATTTGTACTATACTTGCAGTTATTTCTGTCTTATTCGCACCAATGTTGCAGTGCATAAAGCCCTTTGTGAGACAGCTAACCAGGAGTCTTAATGTGCAGTATGCACTAATTTAATAAAACATGTGTGTTGTGACATGGTGTCATGTAGGTAGTAAATTATAATTTAGATCATGATTTGTCGGATTGCACAAATCGAAAGTGGCATGGTGACAATTTCCTCTTTTCTTCTGATCATAAGTTGTGTAATTTGCATGAATGTAAACATGTGCAGGGCAGGGCTTGAAATACACCGATGGTACGACGCGATGGCGACTTGTCTCCTCGAGACGGTGAGGCTACCGGGGCGAGGACGGCGTAGACACCGGAGCTAGAGAAGCGCATCGGGATGGGCTGAGGTATTCTCGAGACGGCGTGGCCACCTGGGCGAGGATACCGTGGACAGCGGAGCTAGGGCAGCGTGTCAGGATGTGTCGAGGTGTCCTCAAGATGACGCGCCCATCGGAGCAAGGATGGCATGGACAACTGAGCTAGGGCAGCATGTTGGGATGGGTTTAAGCAACGTATAATCTGACTACTCCCTCTGGTCCGTATTATTTTTAGTACTAGATTCGAACGGCGCGGCTCGCCGCGCGGCGTTTGTCGGTTCTTTCAATTTCTTGCCCGTGGTTGTCACATTTTATACAGATTATTAAAAAAATGATTTATATCGACATGTATAGGCAAATTAGGATGATAATTGATTGGAAGCATATTTTAAGGATCCTATGAAATCAACAATCATCATATTATACAATCAAAATCAAAATTTCAAGAAATAGGAATATGAAAGTAATGCTGCAGTACACATGAAAATTAATATAGAAATGTACACCATATTGACATAACATAAGATGGCATTACGAAGGTTCCATATAGGTGTACATAATATTTGTGCACACACAGTAGTACTAAATACATAAGTTATGATCAGTTCGGAAACACCATTTCAAACACCTAATGAGTTTCATGTAACTGATAACGATTTGAAAAGTCAGCGCAACTGGTCTCAACAGCATTAACAATGAGACGATGGCGGAACCAAAATGCTAACGACCATGGTTGCAGGGGTAGTCACGGACAAAGACTATGTATAGGCAAAATAAGTCCATACTGCAGGAACAAAGTTCAGAATTAATCAAGAATGTAGTTTTGTTTATAGAAACAACAAAAGGTTTGGTTTGGCCAAACCTTCGGCAATAGCATCCTAAGTCTTTTCTTGTTGGTTTGCTGCTGCAGGGACGCCATCAGTTGCATGGATCGAACTCGAGCAGAACTAAAAGGACAGCCGCCAGCTACAGGGAATTTTTATGCACAACAAACTACCTTCAGAGACACATAAAGCTAATATATACTTTTTGAACATCACTAAGTATTAATCAATTGAGAACAAAAACTTGGAATGGAACTTGCAGTACAATAGGGTAAAGTGAAAGATTATAGAAGTGAAATAGCCAATAAGATAATAGCAGTTTTTAGTATGGCTATTATAAAAAAACAGAGTGAGAAAGAGCATAAGATAACCTGAAACTTGCTTCATCTTATATACACAGATCCTTTGCGATCTTTCTCTTTGAAAACTAAATACATGCCACATCTAATATAAAACCTAAAACTTGCTTCAGTCATATATTCACCACGTCATATATTCACCACAGATTGTCATCTAATATAAGACATGTAACTGAACAAAAATATCAAATTAAAATCAAATTGAGAACTAATAAGGTCTACATGAATGCAAATCATACAGTCTACACATTTCCAGTGGACAAACAACCAATTATTCAGAGAAAATTAAATAGCAAGGGCTGAAGAATAGCACGATCGTCTTATTCTAAGCAATGCATTCATCATAACAACCTAAATCATAAGCAACAAATTATGAAGAAAATCTATAAGAAACTTTAACGAAACATTCAGCCAAACCACATACGTTGTTGTATAAATGAAAATTAAAATGAAGAAAAGGCTAGCGAACGCAGACAATTGGTGCCATGGAACAACATAGAAAAGGGGCTGCACCTCATAGGCATGGATTAATAAGCATCTGCACAGGTAAAAAGAGAAGTTGTGGGGATTAAATTAAAAGAGAGGAGGGGAGGAGGCAAATCAGGAGAAAGAGATGGGTATGGCCCTAGGTGAGGTCAAATGCGGCGAATCTGGTAAGTCAGGAGAAATAATCGTGGATTTTTTTTCGAGAAACACACCTGATGGTAGCTGCAAGAAGGAAACACCGAAAACAATAAGAAACACATAGCAGGATATCGTGCAAATTGTCTCATCACACCCTAAACTTAAATGATCAATTGTGATATTATCAATGTTCATGTGAGAATAGTCCGACAAGAATTAGAAGACACCAAGTAGAAAGAGAAGTTGTAAGCTTTGTTCCTCTCAAGATTTTAGTCAACCATATAGCATCAAGGAGTCTTTGCTGGTTCAGCCTAGAAATAAAATTGCGAGCCTAGTACTGTGGGTACATTAAGCAATGTTATTTGAGTAGGTAAAATGTCAGTCTAATTGCAACTCTGGATGGACAGAGTGAATTACTACAGATATACGTGTGCGGATCTGCATGAACATAACAATGGTGGCAACCACAGTACCACCATTGTTGCTTGGAAGAAATTCTTGATATGTTATCAACCGAATAACGTAACACATATTACCAGATCACATGATTTTGCTAGCAAATTATTCTACATATGTAGTTGCTCAATCGATCTGAGAATATATATGTAGCATAGACATAAAGAATCTCTTATTTCCATGGCAGTTATTCCCTTAGATAACAACCACGAGAAATAACACACATGAAAAGAAAAGGAGTTATATTTTAAAAGCATCTCGGATCAACTCTGTAATGCTAGAATATATATGCGCATACTCGTTCTATAGTTTTTTGGAATAAAGCTGTGCGCACAACTGAAGTTGATCAAATGTCTTTGATACTGCACAAGGGTATTAAAGATTTTTAGTGTAAAATAACATGCCAACATATACCTGCTTCACTATTGAAGATCTAAATTTGCAATTTTGAATACTTATGAATCATTAAAATTTTGCTATCTTCTAGCTCTGACCACAATAATTCTACAAAGAAATCAAATAGAGAAAGTATTCAGCTAGGCCTTGCAAATTCAAGTGAAGTATGTCAATGTCGAATAGCCAATCTAAGGTCTGCACTCAGTAGTGAAGCTCACAATAACCTAAGATATATATGGCATCCCAAAATAAAATCATTAGATTCCCAAACACGTTTCCCCCACAGGGTCCAGTAACAAAATGCTCTGCAAAACAAAGAAGAATGGGCGGGGATTCAATACCATATACACGACCTTTCATCAAAATCAAACTAACATCAACCAACACCAAGACCATAAGCAGAAACATCAATTATAGGTAAGCACATGAGAAGTATATACCTAGCAGGTGCCAGACAGCGGAGCCGATGACGGCTGAGCCCGAGAAAACCGTGACCCTGCGAGAAGTGTGATGCTTTAGCGTGATAATATCGAGTTTGCCATAAATGCTATTTTTTTGAACAGGTAGATACTTTCAAAATACCAACATCTCAAATGGTATAAGGTATACTATATTACAGAGCCCATAAAGCAACCGTAATAGTCTATTGTTTTGTAAAGGCCTCCTCCCTCAATGGACATGGTTTTTATTTGTATTCTGGAAAAGAGAGAACTGATCTATTTCTGACCAAGAGAAGCATAACCAAACTATCTAAACTTTTAAAGGCAGAGCCCAAATATGAGAAGCAGTTTAAAATATTTAGTCACCAACTAAATATATAGTAATGAATTCACCATCTCTGCATTTTTTAGAAGCAGGTAATAGAGCACGGAAGTAACTTGAAACTGACAGTATCATGGTTCAGAATTCAGCAATTTAGTCAAGGCAACCGTTTAGGTAAACATGAGAAGCTGGATAACAAAATTTGAAAAATGAACCAACCAACTCAAAAGGCAATAAATCAAGGAAGCAATACCATTAGGCACGTAAAAATAGCACACATGGCCATACAAAACTAAAATAGAAACCAGGACACATGGTCAGAAAGAGAGGAAGATAGATACCTAGCAGATCACGTGGGCTAACACACAGCACCAAGCAAACCCTAAATTAACATATTAGTACAGGAAGCATGGTACATCATCGGCGTTACTATTGCATGAACATCTCCTTCATCCTTTTCATAAGATGGATTACAGGAGTAAGGTCGACATAACTATATAATCTCTGCTAGAGAATTACTTTCAAGCTGTAATCATCATATAATGACAAGGGTGAGCTACAATGCTAGGCCACTCATTATGTTGTTATGGAGAAAACCAAAGGAATTAAGTTAAAAACTATACACAAATAGACGGCATCAATCTAGTAAAACACATGATTAATATTACCAAAAGGAAGAAAATCAATGCAAACTAATCAGAAGAGTAAGTAGGAGGAGTACATGACTAATTACGGGCTAACTGTCAATGCAAAAAAAGGCCAAATACCGAATGTATTTTGTGCCTTGTTGATGGAGCGCCTTCCTATGTGTATACTGAAAGATTTATACAATATATTGCAAGCATAAATACTTTTGAGTCCACAGGAAGCACAAGTTTAGTACGAGGCCAGTATAAGGATTGAATAATATGCTTCTCAAAAGAATTAGGAAATGGATGTATGCAACTGATGGTTGTTTACTTACAGAAAAATTGGAGGAGAAGGCGGACGAACGGGAGAGAAATGACCAATGACCTGGGATGAAGATTTTAAAAAATGAGCTCGTAGCTGCCATCTTTTCCTCTTTCCAGCCCACTCTTTATCACCACATCTTCGACACTCAGCTCTATGGCCAGATTGAAAATGGTCTGCAAGAACCGCTTCTCACCACATGACTTAGTATCCCCAGATCTGTGCCTCTTTTCATCAAGACTGCAAGAAAAACAGGATGCAAAAGTTTGAAGTAATCATAACCTGCAGCGGAAGTGCACTAAAACGTAGCTGACTCAATATGCAAATCAACGATAGAAATTAAGAAATTGAAAGAGAGGAGAAGAAATGGAAATAAGCTCAACAATATGTAGTTACAATGAAAATAGCAAGAGATCATTCAGTTTAGCATTTATTGGCAAACAAAATGTAATAGAGAAATGCAGTCATGGAACATTCTGTATATATAAAACAGTACATGAAACAACACGATGACCATCTTTTTGAAGTATTAAATTCAGAAAAGATTCTATTGGCCATCTCTTTTCAATCCCAATATAAAACACAAGTTAGCAGAATTTCTATCAATCCAGAAACCGAGACATTTGTACTTAGAACAGGACATGGTTACCTTTGCCCGTAGGAAGCATTTTAGATTTCTAAACCGTTTTTCCTTGCATATACACGTCTAGAGGCACCTGCATAGTCCCATTTTGGATTGACATTAAACAGGTTCCATTACTAAAGATCGGAAGTACACAACTTTGACGACAAAGACCATATAGCGGAACAGGATTGTATAAAACCAGGTGCTTCCAAGGCCATGAGAATCACATAAAAACTAACACAGTGACTACAATAAAGCAAACAGAAGATCATAATCAGCCAGCGAGCTAGACCCTTGTGACCAATGGCTTGGGGCCCAAATCGATTTTTGCTGGTGTATCAACCCTTTTGGCAGCATCACAAAACATTAATTAGCAGAATCACTTGCATCTGTAGCTGCAGACAATTTGTAAGCTGAGCTCTAAGCTAAAAATACCTATCAAATACTGATTTCAGTGGGAATAATAACACTTAGTAACAGCCAATGAAAAACAAAATTTATATTTTTAAATTGGAGAAACAGGTTTTGCTGATATATCTAGAGGTGATTATCTACCCTTCGCCTTGATATCAATTAACCTATGGTCAGTATCAAAATTTGTATGCCCTAAGCTCAGCAGCGTGCGAGAAGGCCTAGTCGTCGACAGTGTCGAAGAGGAACACCCACATTAGCTTGATGTCCAATTCCATGCCTAGTCCCTGCAGATGCAAAAAACTTCTTGCTAAATCTCTGAAAAAATGTAGATACAAGTATCAAGAGCACGATGTCAGATTTGAACAAAAATATTAACCACATCATTCACGGAGAAGGGTGCCCTGAAAGATGATGACACTTTGGAAGGATCCAGCACTGCTTAGAGAGCGAGATGACTCACCAAGCATGGAGGTTGGGCGTGCTGCTGTTGCTCATCCTCACCACGGCCGGCTGCTGCTAAGCATGGACAGTAGGTCAGGCTGATTGAGAAAATGTAGAAAAGGCCGTAAATATTACACCTGGCCGAGCATGTTTCCTATATGCATCCCCTCAAATTAGAATCCGGACGCACAAACCCATATAACCCCTGTAAAAACGAATTGCATGCAAAGCGAGGCTGCTCATAGGAAGAACTTGACCCGACACACATACAACCCCAGAAAAAGTATGCCCAAGATTGCGTGGGTTGCTCATTAACGAAGGCATCAATTTCTACTTTCAAGCATAGATCCTTCATCGGCTCTAAGCCTCCTCACATATGTAATAGTGGAATGGTAAACGACGACGGCAAGCGACAACCTCCAACGAAGGCACATAGGGTAATGCGAAACAAACATGTTTATGGTATTTAAAGAACCATAAAAATACCAAGCAACACTGGATAAATAGATGCGCAAACTGACAGATATATTAGGAAAGAAAACCCATACTCAGTAAAAACAAAGAATAAGGAATGATGGATTATACCTTCTCATAGCTGAACAGGGCATGCAAGTTACTATGATCCAGACCAGTCAAGCAAGCGACTGCAACAAACAATGCGTGATGAATCAGAGGGAAAAAGCAACAATACCACCGCTTTGCTTTACGTAACAAATAAAATTAATACAGTTGAAAACTGTGTCTAGAGCTACATACAGTGGGTAGTGTATACTCAAGGAATCATTGTACATGTACTTACTACTAATTGTAATTTTTCGTATAACAAATATTCAGAGTTCTTTTTAAGATGTAGACTTCAAAGTAGAGACATTGAGTACTCAAGTTCTTAGCAGCCACAGTAACTCATTTCATGTGAATGAGTATTCAGAAGTGTTCTTTAAATAAAAAATATAAAAGTTATCTAAAAAGGAAAATATCCTATTGAGTGCCTTTGTTCAGGCACATGACTAATCCTAACCCTCTAAGGCCAGTCAAAAGAGTGTACGAGTGCTTGTAAGACCATTAACAAATTTTGAAGACGATAAAAATCTTAACAGCTTATACTAACAATTTTACCTTCTAAAAGGGAACTAAAGCAAAGATAAGAGGCATTTTTCAGACTGTTTCCCAGGTAGCCAGCCATCACTTCCAAGCAAATCCTGCAGCTAGCAAGTGCCTGTCAAGGAAACATTCTCTGATTCAGTATGAACTCAAACCCGATGATTATACTCACACATGAAGCACAACGTAATACAAATTTATTGGAAAGTAGGATACCAGCAAGATAACATTGAGAAAGCAACTATTGCCAAGATTTCGTAGGCTTCCAGTGTAGTGTATACTCTCTCTGATTCTGAAAAGAGCTTCCGACGAATCCATGGTATGACCAAACTGCTATGCAGCGCTTTGCACAACCCAGCGATTCCTATCCCAAGTACAACAGCAACAGCTGAAAGAACATAACCATGTCGTCCTCCACTAAGAGATTGAGTAGATTTCCAACATGGAGTTATCCGATTTGGTTGTACCTGAATAAATAACAAATTGAATCACATTTGAATTCAGAATGGCGAGAGGAGTATGCCATAGGTAGCTATTTATGACTCCTAGAAATCTTTAGCCACACATAAATCTTCAAGCAAAGCAAAGAGAAATCATATATGGACCCATGGATGCAACACACAAAGATTCAACAGTAGCCGCAGCACCAAAAAAAAAATCAACAGTAGATCGATCTAGAGAGAGATTCTACCATGCCATCACCACCTAGAGGAGCGCTGTGCACCTCCGCTGTCCACCAGAGCTTCACTGGAGGAAACATCCCGTGCTGGATCCCGTGGAGACGATGACATCACGCCCCCTGGTCTGGCCGGGTCAGCGTCCATCGCGTGTTCTCTCGCCATAGCTGAGGACATGCACCGCCAGACGCTGCCGTGTTCTGGCGGAGCACGGCGAGCCACGCCTCCATGAGCGTCCGCAGGTACCTCCGCGCGGAGGAGAAAGGTTGGAGCGCAGGGGGGTGCGAGCCACGGCCCGTGAAGCTCACACCCTAGAGGATGGAGTGGCGACCGCAGCAGGCGCGGCGGCTGCGCGAGCGGCTGCCCATGGCCCTCCTGTTGAGCGACACGGCCTATGAGGGCGACGATGTTGAGAGCTGCGGAGAGGATTTGGGGAGGAAGAAACAGAGGATGAGAAATAGGGAGAGGGATTTCACCTGGCGAGCTGGCCTCCGCCTCGAGCACCTCCATCCAGCCTCGACCTCCAACCTCACCGCCATAAATCCGGCAGGCCGCCCCTCTTCCTCCCGCGTCCGGCCCTCGAGCTCACCCTCTCCTGCCTTGACCCTGCCATGGCACGGGAAGAGAAGGAGCAGGAGGGGCGCGACTGTGGGGGAGGCGGCTAGGTTGGGGAAGGAGAAACTCGAGGGGCGCCGCCGTCCTGCCCGCCTCCTCCAGCCCCCAACTCTCCTTCCCTCTGTGCTAGAAAAGGAGGTGGCGGCGGCAGCAAATTGGGCGCGCACAGAGACGAAGACGGCCGGATCAGCCAGGCTGGGAGATGCGGCCGGGCCGGCGGCGGCGGCCGAGCCGGGTGGCGGCCGTGCAGGGCGGCGGCGGCGGGAGCTGGAGGAGAGAAAGCACGGGAGTGGAGGAAGAGAGCAGCCACGGGATTGGGCTAGGGTTTTCCACTGCGGGCCCTCTCAAATCCTCCTCGCCGCTAGGTCGCCGGCCGCCCGCGGCCGCCACCGTCCGAGCCGCTTCTGGCTCCGTCCAGAAGGCACGGTAGAGGGGCGAGAGGCGGCTGGGAGGACGTCGACGAGGCCGTGGTGGGGAGGAGCAGTGGCGGCCGGGCCGGAGGTGGAAGAGGATTGGAGGAGGAGGGGAGACGCGAGGGGATTGGGCGGCGAGAGAGGACGCGGGGATTGGCGGCTGCGGCTAGGTTTTCCACTGGTGGAACGCGGCTTATATACCCCCAGACGCGAAAAGACGATTTTGCCCCGCGCGGCTCCGTCGGAATAACGGCAAATGCCACCGCGCCCGCAGCTGCACCGGATTCTCCAGCCACCAGGTCAATGACATGTGGGACCGGGCACAGTAAAAAAAAAAAACCGCGCGAACGGACGGCTGAGATCGGCCGTGATTCCTTATCTACAGCCGTAATTTCCTGATCGCTGGTGAACGTCGTAGCCCCCCCATGATTATACTCTTTAGATTATAGGGTGTGGTAACATATATTAACTCTTGAATATTGAAAATAAATGTATTCCCAATTCATTCAGAAATGGTAAGATCTTTGTCGTAAGAAGGGGCAACCAATATCATTTTGACTTAGTTTTTGCTTTCCTCTTTTTGGAATAGGGAGTTGGGTTCTTCTCCTTAGATAGAAACATGTTGAACAAGATCTCATGGAAACTTGCTCAATTTAGATACAAATTTCATATGCCATGACTTGAATTGTACGACATGAAAAAAAATTGATGGACCCGTGCAGTGGCAACGCACGGGCATTCAACTAGTATGACTAGTATATCTTTAGTTTGCTGTCATTTTCCATGCTCGATATATGTATCTCAGATTTGCAGGAAGCATTTTTTTGATTCATGCGAGCTAGCTAGGTTTCTTGTTGGTCTCTCCTACCGTGTCCGCCGCGTCCATACATATGTGCGTGTGTGATGCGTAAGAGTACGTGCGTGGCGATCACTTTTGTCATCCTCGATCGTTGTCAGCATGGCGAGATGAAACTGAAACCGTTTCGAAAGGTGCATGCCACCAATTGCATGTCGTTTGTTCCTCCATGTTATGCGCGGGAAAATCCACAACAGAAAATGCGGTAAGCTTACTTCCTGCTGAAACCACTCAATCGCGCGCTTGCATACAACGCACATAGCGGCCGGCTATCTCTCTGTCTCTATAGGCTACCTACGGTACGCTAGCCCTTGGCATTTGTAGCTGTTCTCCTCAGATAGCTTGGGCAAAACTGCATATGACAGATGGCTAGGCAGATTCCAACTCGACTGCCTTCAAACTTGGACCCGAAGGAGAAACTGAAGCATCACGATTCCTTCTTTTGCCCCAGCTAAAAATGGGGAGGAAAAGAACACAGCTCAGCCTTAACGTACACATTTTCCCTTAAAACGCCGCTTTGCGCGTGTGGCTACATTCTTGCAAGTTGAAACTATGACCCATGTCCCGTGATATAGAAAAAGGTACTTGGATTTGTGTACGGATGTAGTATATTTGTCGGTTAGTTCACGTTAATCCTCATGCCTAACCCTGCAATTCACCGTTGGATCAAAAGATGAACAACAGAGAGCTTGAGATAACCTTTTTACCGTAATCTTCCCAGCTACGCGCGGATGTCATTATGTCGACCTCCATAAAATTCGTCTCCACACCGCCCAACTCGATGTAGCCCTAGCCGTTATAGACAACCCATCTTCCTCCGCATCATCTATCTCCGACACTCTAATGAGCTCTTGATGTCGCCGCAACAGACCAGTGCAGCTACTAACTTCTTTCTGTTTGTTCTCTATTGATGATTCCGGTCATCGACCTTCTTCCCTTAGGTCTTGTTTAATTGGGCGTAATTTCATCCCCAAGGGATTGGGGAAGGGAGAGAATTTGGTGAAATCCTTACTTTCACCCGATCCTCTCAAATCCGTACAAATATTTTTCCACTTTAATACACTAGAATGGCGTAGTGTTCTCAATCTAGACAAAAACAGGGTGTTTTATAGAGAGATATTCGAATTATCCCATCCAGAACCGGGGTGGTAAATAGACTATTGGGGATTTTACAGGATCCGAGATAATCACCTCAAATCACCTAGAATATACTTCAAATACTTTAGAATTAAACAAGGTCTTAGCCACCGGTCGTTCCTTTCTTCTGCGGCGGTTCACAGCGGAGAAACCTTTTGACACCATATATCCAAGCGCCCCCAACTTGGGACAAGGAAAAAACAGAACCAGAAAGGATTAATATGATCAGTAAGGTTTGCACTAATTCAAATTGATTTTTAGAAAAATTGAAAGCATTAAGCTCGAATTTCAATTAGTAAAGCCTCTAACAGCCGAATTGTTACTAGTTACCGAGGAGAACAGCTACCAAGAGAACACACACTACAAGCAATCAGTGAGAAACAAAACGCATGTAAAAGAAAAAGAGAAACAAAATGACGTGCCTGTAAACATGGAGTTCTCGGTAAAGGGGGTGTATTTGCTACTCCCTCCGTTCCAAAAATGATGACTTTCATTTGTCTACATGTGGATGTATCTACATGTTAAACTGTTTTTTTTACTGGATGCCATGACACTGAGGCAGAAAATAACCGAAATGCTCAATATGTAAGGCCCATATAAGGGTTTTCGGGCCCGATTAAGTAGGAGGAGCCTAACTTGGTTCACAGAGCAGCAACTCGATCACGGTGGGCCGGGCCATTTACCATGATTAGATGAACTAAACAAGATTAACGACGGTTCATGAATGCTGGATTTTCCTTGTGGAGGCTCGCCAAACATACCCTTCCATCGGCTGATTTGCTCCATCATCGGCATATGGCGGCGCATAGCGCCTGTGCACTGTGTGGAGCGCCGGATTCGTGGCGACATGCGCTGCTTGAGTGCAATATGGCTCGAAGCGTATGGGCATTGCTACCTGAAGAAATGGTGGAGGTAGTAGTAAATATCCAAGAATCTGATGCTAGAAATTGGTTGGCATCGATTATCAGCTCGCTACCGCATGACGAGCTTACTCGCACTGTTGTAGCACTATGGGCTATCTGGTATGCGAGGAGAAAGGCGATACATGAGGCTGTTTTTCAGAGTCCTCTCTCGAGTCTTTGCTTCATTGACAGATTCATCGCGGATCTGGACATACGTGAGAATCCACCTAGGGCTAATCAGAGGGGTGGAGTGGCGGGTACCTCGGTGGATTCCACCACCGGATGGGATGGACAAGGTAAATGTCGACGCAACACTCTCCAAGAATGGGAACATGGCGGCCATTGCAGCTATTGCGAGGGACGCCTCGGGCCGGTTCCTAGGAGCATCAGCAGTTGTTATTCAAGGGGAAACTGACCCGGAGATGCTTGAGGCTGCAGCGTGCAGAGAAGGCATGGCTATAGCCACTGACCTGTATATGCGCAAGGTCAAGCTAGCAAGTGACTGCGCAAATGTGATCCGAAGCATCAAGGCAAGTGACATGTTGGGATCATATGGCCAGATAGTCCGAGAAATAAAGGCGACAGCGACGGGTTTCGAAGTTTTCGAGTTCGTTCATGAGGGTCGCCGATCCAATGGTGATGCACATGCCCTAGCTAGAGGCTCCATGTACTCTAGTCCAGGCCGGCACGTTTGGTTCCAAAATCCACCTGATGGTGTCAGTGTAAACTTTGTGGTTTAGAGTAATAAAGGGTGGAGTTCTCAGAAAAAAAAGGAATGCTGGATTTTCCCTGAAAAAGAAAAAGGAATGCTGGATTTATCTGAAACATTGCATGAGTGATGAGCCGAGCAATCCCATGCGCGACTGAATTCCATCGTTGACTGCAAGTTGCATCCGATGCTGCGAACTAGCATGCGGAACCACTTTCTGACAACACGAATACTCATCAGAAGAACATTGCGCATTAGGGCATCTCTAGCCGTCCCCCAGCGCCCCCCAGGCGGCTTTTTTAGCGCCGGTGCGAAGAAAATTCTCCCAGTCCCCCCCCCCCCCCCCCCCCCCCCCCCCCCCAGAACCTCGTTTAGCGCCGGCGCACCTAAGCCGAACCCAGCCGCCGGGTTCCACCTGGGGGGCAAAAGGCGACGTGGACCAGACCTGTCGGTGAGGCAAGGCGATTTCCCTCCATATTTCGGCCCCTTCCCTCCATTTCGTCCCACATATACCCTCCCCATCGGTAGCTCCCGCCATTTCCCCCAGATCTGGCCGCCATGGCTCCCAGGAAATTCACCGGCCCCCGCAACGCCGCCGCCGCCATTGCTTCCTCCTCCTCCGCCGTCGTTGTGAAGGAGGAGAAGAAGAGGAAGCCGAGGGCGCCGATTAAGAGGCCGCCGGGCTGGACCAACGCCAAGTGGACGGCGGACGTGGAGCGCCGCAAGACCAAGAACGCCAGCTGCCTGACGAGGGAGAAGGTGTTGCGCGCCAAGCGGCTGGCCGAGGGTGGCGGAGGAAGAAGAGCGGAGGAAGAAGAGGAGGAAGAGGAGTACAAGGAAGGGAAGAGGAGGCGGAGATGGAGGTGGATGCGCCGGCTCTGCCGCCCAAGGTGAGGGTCGGCTTCCCGCCTCATCCTCATTTCGCCGGATGGGGTAGCCAAGCCAGCGTCGCCTCGCCGACACGATACTCGCCGTCCCCGTCGCCGTGCTGGATCGCGTCTCCCCAGTACTCCACTGGGTACGCCGACGGCGACCCGCACGGTGGCTTCAACTCCAACGTTGCGTTCCCACACTGCGCTCCTCCGCCTCCACTCTATACAGGGTCACCGGGCTACTCGAGCTCGCCGTCGCATCGCCGCGCCCTCCCTTTCGCCGCGAGCCAGGACGCCCACATCCTGTTCGGCGGAATGCACGGCGACTCCTTCATGGACGAGCTCATCACCACCGGCTCCATTGCACGGCGACTCCTTCATTGGGCGGTCATCCAACATGCTTGCAACAAATGGCATGGCATTCAAGAGGAAGTCCAGAATCGGCCGAAGAGCGCCTCCAACCACGAGATGGAGGTGAGCTCCTTTCGCCTTGATTTATCTCATCTTTGTCGGCTTGCTCATTTCGGCTTGGTTTGGCCTTGTAGATTGTCCGAATGTTCGAGATGTTCCGCGACGACGAGAAGACCGATTTCAAGTTCCTCCACGTCTTCACAAGGATTGAGGGGTGCGAGAAGTGAGCGCAAGTTCGTCTTGCTCTCCGTAAGGCCAAGGAGTACGTCCCGAACGCACCGGCAGCTGGAGCGGCAGATGGGCGCCCGGACGGCCACAAGAAAGCCAAGGCGGCGAGGGACGCGGCGCCAGCTGCGGCGAAGCTGCAAGCGTCGATCGAGACGTGCATCGCCGACGCCCACAACCACGCCATCCAGAGAGAGGAGAAGACGGAAGCGATGTGGACGGCGATCATGGCCAACCAGGGCATCAAGCTCGACCTCCTCAAGACCACCACCGCGGCGAAGAAGAGGAATACTGACCTGGCTTTCCTTATGGGAGGCGACCCGGCGGCGATGGATCCCCAGGTCAGGGCGTGGTTCATGGAGGAGCGTCACGCAATCCTCAGCTAGATTGCTCCGGCGACCCTGACACCTCCGCCGAGCTCCACCCCTTTGGCCACTCCGAGCTCTACTCCTTTGGCCACGCCGAGCTCCACCCCTCCGGCCGATCCGAGCCCCGCCACTCCAGCCGATACGAGCTCGGCCACGGCCACGCCGCCTCTGTGGCTTTTTTGTATGATCGCCCAACTGTGGCTGTTTTGATCGCCGAACTCGGGTTGTTTTTGGGGCGGGAAAACGAACTTTTAAATTATGTTGGTTTGTGTTCAGTTTGGGGGCCGAAACGAGTGGAAACTTCAACCCCCAAGCCCAAGTTTGCGCCGGCGCAAAGCCAAAAAGGCAACGGCGGAAGCCTTGGGAGGGCCGAACGACTGGAGATGTCCTTAGACCCTTCGGCTCATTAACTCCGGACAAGAACATGCTGACTCTCGCTCGCAACAAATAGACGTCCCTTATGCTACTTCTCCTCCTCTCGCCCAGATTCTGTCCACGGCGAATCCCCACTCACATGTAAATGGTCCCTCCATTCACAATCATTAGTGAAATTTCTTGCTTGCTTTTTGTGGTAAAAGAGCTATATATATGCAGCTGGGATATGGTCCTGATCACAGCATATTACATGCTGTTCGTGATCTGAGTATATCTTTCCATTTTTCCAATAATGAAGCTCTGGTTGTTGGTAGAACGCTCTGATGCCGGCTTTGTCGTGCTTAGAGGAGGAGGGAGATAAACTGCATGCAATGTTTATTTCTGCGGAAACAGATTGTTCTTTGTTTTGTCAGAGTTTAGGTGGGGCTGTTAGCTTGCTGCCACCTTATCTTCGTTTTGAAAAGGAGGTTGAAACTTCTGGCCGCTGCATCAAATTGAAAACTATTTATTAATATTATTCAACAAAACCACCAAGACCAGCCGTCTTTCACGCGGTAGATACAACGCCAGACCACCTTTGGTCCCGTCCAGCCAACACTTGCTCCAAAAACGAGCCCCTCGGGAGTGGCAGCGGCGCTAGATCATCATCCGATCTGGGAGGCCTAGATCCCCCCCCGAGCAAACGACCCTTCGAGCCGATTCTACGGGTGGTCCAATGCTGACATGCCATGAAATCTTACGAGCAGATATGAGATCCAAAACAATGCCTCCAAGGAGGTAGACGACACCACCCACCGCTATTGTCTGGTCGGGCAAGCCAAACATGGGTTTCCCTCGGAACTCGACAGGTCCGCCACCGTGACGATACCCTCCAACGAGGTTAGCGGCGTCCGCATACGTCGCCGCATCATCCACGATGACATATCTTGGCAATGGATTTCCCCCCGGCGGTAGTCCCCCGAACTCGACGATCTGGAGGCGTAGTCGATCGTCGGAGATTCCCAACAACGCAATAGGAAGAGCCGCGTCAGGCCAAGTATATATGAGCACACGGTCTGAATCCATCCGATCTGACCCAAGAGGAGGCGCGCTGGCAGCCAGCGGAGGCTCCGGGCGTGCCTGCTGCATCCGTCGCCGCCTGTAGCCTGGTGCACCATTCGCGAAGCGTTGCACGCCAGTGGTCCAATGCCGGCTAATAACAAAGCTGTAGCTCTTAATACAGATAAATATCAAAGATGAACAAATGAGGATAAATCCACTGTAGAAAGGTTGGACCTCTCTATAAGAAGAATCAGCAAACCTTCGACACCAAAATGTAACAATGTTTTCGTATGTAATCTGTTTTGATGAAATTGATCAACAACAATATATAAAACTAACTCGTCGAAAAGAAAATTATTAACCAAGAAAAATGATGCCAATAATTGAAATATTTGAGCGCTCTACGGACGATGCAATCAAACTACTCACCCGATAGCCCCCTTTGATATTACGGCAGTCGAATCTATAGCCTGTTCTACTAAAAACAACTTTGGAGCTGGTAAATGGAAAACCTAACAATTTCATACATGTTCCTTGCACATTTCACTTGAGCTATATGATGACGATTATACCGGCGTCAGGTTGGAACACATTCCAGTTGCAATTGGCTTCCCCATAATCACTAACGGGAAAGCCTCACATAGGAACATTTTCACGTCTCCATAATCATCAAAAGGATGGATGTTTCAAGCATACAATCTATTCGAGATGCTTATTTTGAATTTGATGAAGATCGCCACTTGATGTCATCCTCTCGAGGGCTATATGGAATCTTCCTTTTGATCCAAACCCATGCAAAGATACCTACCCAGCATATAATTAAACATTAAACACATATATCTTAGGTTAGTTGACGGAGCACAATTGCTTATATACCACAAGATCATTTGATCCCATTTGATACATCATTTATACTTTATGTGTCGATCCATTTGAATCCAATGTTTGTACTTTGTCTTTATATACCTTGTATCTTTCTAGTCTACTACAATTCTTTTATCAGACCTTGAACACCAACTTGGTCATCACTTGATTATCTTCATGATCTATCACAATCTATTGAGATACACAATGAAAATTCACTTACTTGCATGTTGTAAGCCTTCGTAAAGTATGCATCAACACACGAGTCCATCATGATCTCAACTTAGAGGTATATCTTGAATTCTTCTCTTGTGATCAAACTAGCAAAATCTCGATCCTTCATGGCTTAACACATAAGTTAGAGCATGGCTTATTTGAGTTACGGATAAGAAATGTATCTTCATTATTCTTGATCATATCATATTCATCTCTACAAATCGATGGTTTTGATGTCAAGCATATATTTATCTTCATGACAGCCAACATTGAATCGAACACTTGGTCTTCAAGCATTACCTATGGAAAGCCTTCAAATACAACTCAACAAAATCATCTTATTGTAGAGATTGTCATTAATTACCAAAACCATACATGGAGCACCATGTACTTTCAGGAAGTGCTCTAGCTGCAACGAGTTACGTCTACCTTTCAAATTTGAAGTGTTCCAACTACAACGTGGTTGCCCTTGAGGCTTCTACCCTTTAAAGAGTAGGTTGTTGTTCCATACATGGTTCTTTCTGCAGTTTGGTGCAGATGAAACATTATCTTATGCATTGTGAACAATAATGGTCACGAAAGTGAAGGAGATAAATGCCCAACTTTCTCTTTATAACCGTCGTAGCCTACCTTTTGTTCTGGAGATAAAGATGTAACAAAGAAAAGCTCTTCCTCTTTTTTTTTCACATTTTTACATTTGTATAGATATCAATTGATAACTCGCAATGTACAAACAAATGGTGTATGATATGTGAAATTATCCGGTAGATGAAATATATTCTGGATATATGCATGAGTTGCAGCTGGCGCAACACCTACCAGCATGGTTCTACAAATTTAATTTTTTTTGTGCGCCTGTTTCTTAAACACACAATCGAATTCAGTACAACCTCCGATCCATATTAATGGGCTCAACTTTATCTAGATACGGATGTATCTAGTTAAGTGTTTAGACTAGATGCATCCGTATCTAGACAATGTTGAGTCCATTAATATGGATCGGAGGGAGTAACATTTTTTGTAATCAATACCAAACACTTAGACTAGATGCATCCGTACCTAGACAATGTTGAGTCCATTAATATGGATCGGAGGGAGTAACATTTTTTGTAATAAATACCAAACACATACGATTAATGATGTCTAGTTGTGTGCGATCTTCCCAAAACGCACACGGTCGACCGTGTGTGACGGCTTCATCATCGCACACGAATTACTTCCAACTATCGTGTGCAATGTTGAGACATATGGCACGCGGTTTAATGAGCCGTGTACTACCAATTATTCACCCACATATGCCGATAATTCAGTAAATCGTGTGCGATGCTCCATTTAAAACGTGTACGATTGTCTAATTTGTTATGGTGCAAGCAGCCAATAGAAGAATAACGTGCATAGACTACTCGATTAAGAGACAGAAAGCAATGAACCTGAAGGCAACACTGTGTTTGTTTTATGGTGATCCAAATTCATATGAAGATAGAGGCTAACTTCGAAACAGAGTGGAGGTCCGTCGCCGGAGGCTTGGGCCGTACGGTTTCCCACTTCGCGGGGGTGCGGGGGCGGCGGCCCCCGCAGTACGGTACGGATCGTTTCCGAGTCGGACTGCAGCCTACTTAGGATCTTGACTCCATATAAATACATCTTGTAAGCCACCGGTTGGGATAAGTCGCATTGTGTAAAGCCCCGGCGTTTGTAACCTCACCCGATATAGTGAAGTATTGCTGGCTGGCGCCCGTGGTTTTTTCTCCTTCATTGTTGGAGGGGTTTTCATGTTAAATCTAGTGTCCCTGTTGGTTTGATCTTTCCGCTCTTCATCGTTTATCTTGCTAACGTTCGTAACAAACACTGCAACTAGGCGTCACGCACATGCCAAGCCACCTTCCATGCGCGCGAGTGCGAAACTGCGAAGCTCTCAAAGGAGCAGTAGAAATATAGATATTTTTTTGAGAACCAGTAGAAATTTAGATAATCTATTGGGAGGGAGGCAGCCGTTGGTGGGCTACTTGGAGGCCTTCGTGGAAGCGACGGGATGCCCTCTCCACTTTTTGGACTCGGCCGGGCAGTTGATTGACATCATCCCATGGCCAGCGTGAGCGCGCACTACGTCTGATCACGCTATTATGCGAATGGTTTTTGCCATTTGATTGCCGGAGAGAAGGTGCGGAGTGCAATTGGCGCCAAACCACTGAGCCGGCCGGTGCATGCGCAGTGAGCCTGACGGCCTCGATCGATCGATTCGGAGCCATAGGTGAAGTCGCGCGCGCCGATGGGCATATGTATTTCAGGTGGCGCTCCGAGATTGCCTGCAACTCAGGGTTTCTTTTTCTGGGGAAAAGCTGAGGAAAGGCGCCGCACGCGCGTCTCTTCTGGCGGCGGCGCTTTAAGATTCACGAAAAGACATCGTGTGTACCTCGTCCACCTTATCTGTTATCCGTTCGCGAGCTCCTCCTGCCACACAATTTCTCTCTCACAGAACGTCATGGAGGGAGCAGCGGTGCGCCAGAGAGGCGCGAGAGGAGAAGGCCGTCGCCGCCGAGCAGGCGCCTCACCGGAGAGGCGTGAGAGGAGAAGGCCGTCGCCGCCGAGCAGGCGCCTCGCCGGAGAGGCGCGAGAGGAGAAGGCCGTCGCCGCCAAGCAGACGCTTTGCCGGAGAGGCGAGAGAGGAGAAGGCCGTCGCCGCCGAGCAGGCGCCTCGCCGGAGAGGCGCGAGAGGAGAAGTCCGTTGCCGCCAAGCAGACGTCGTGCCCGAGAGGCGCGAGAGTAGAAGGCCGTCGGCGTCGAGGACACATAAGGAGTTGCTGCGCCATGGAGATGGAGGAGCCCCGCAGCTGCCGAGCACGCAGCAAGGAGGCGCCACGCCGGGGAGATGGAGGAACGCCGCTGCATCTGAGCGCAAGAAGCCACGCGTGTGAATAGGAGGCTTCTGGCGAGCCTCTATTTCTCCTCTCATCAATGGACCTATGTGTCGCCGTACGGCTGCGCATCGTTGTTGCAGATCTTGTTGTGAATCGTATTAACTGTGGCTAATTAATCTGTTAATTGTGGCCAATTAATCTAATAACTATGTGTAATTAATCGTGTAATTGTTTTTTCAAAAAACATGGTTGCTGGTTACATAGTTAACTAATCTATCAAGTGTGGCTTAATAATCTGTCAAGAGTGGCTAAATAATCTGTCAATTGTGGCTAATTAGTCTCGTTACTGTTTTTTCAAAGAACATGGTAAATTTTTACATATAGTTAATTAACCTGGTAATTATGGCTAATTAATCTGTCAAGTGTGACTAATTAATTTGGTAACTGATTTTTCATATAACATGGTAATTGTTTAAATGGATAATTAATTTGTTAAATGTGGCTAATGATTATGTAAACTGTGGCTAATTAATCTGGTAATTGCTTTCTCAAAAAATATGGTAATTTTTTATGTAGATATTAGTCTGGCAACTATGGCTAATTAATCTGTCAGCTATGGCTAATTAATCTAATAATTGCTTTTTCAAAGGACATGGTAATTGTTTACATAGATAGCCTCTTATGTGTGACTAGTTAATCTGATGAGTGATTTATAAACACCATGGTAATTGTTATAGTGATAATCTACCGATCGTGATGAATTAATATGGTAATCATGACTAATTAACGTGGTGGCTGCTACAAGGATAACTCTAATGTCATTATTCATACCATGGAGGTGAGTAGTGGAGTAGTGAATAGGACTAATTAATCTAGCAACTCCTAAGCGCTTACTAAGATTACCCAGAAAGGAAGTGCTCTTGGTATTTGTGTAGGGAATCATGTCTAGGGAGTTAGAAATACTTGGTAACCAGAGGTGAGTTAAATAAGTTTGTTTGTACATGGTTGTTTGAGATAACATTGACCGAAAACGGCAAGGTTAGATCCATCGATATCACTGTCCATCTTTTGTTTACGTGTAAACATATATAAATGGTGGAGACATGTTAGTGTTGCTAACTCAACATTTTCTTCTTTTTCTGCAACAGGATTTGAATGGAGAGGGTTGGATTTGAAAGTTCATGCCTTCCTCCAGGTTTTTTATCCTCCGGTTTTGCTAGATTCGGACCTGTAATTTTCAGATCTGGAGACAGTGTTCTACAGTAGTTATTTTTGGTCGTACTGGGTGGTTTCTGCTATATCTACGGGCCAAAATAGGTTTCTGGTATAACGTGTGAGGTAATCCAGTTTTCGGGCTATGTACTGCTAGCGGGCTGTGTGTGCGGCCCAGGAACGGCCGCGGGCACGCACTCGCGCGAAGAGATTCTGGGTTGCGTTGACCGCCCCTGGGGACGACTACAGAGCGGCGCCGCTCTGTAGTCTTGTCCCTTTTTTTTCTTTGCCCTCTCCAACACCAATTTTCAACATGCACATTGGCCCCCTAACACTATCACAGCCATTAGATTCTTGCATAAATCTACCCGTGCACATTTTGCAAATTAGACCCTGTAAAATGGTTGAACCTGGATCTGTGACGTCGACGGCCCCACCCGCCTCATCCCGGGGACGAAGATGCCCCAGCCCCGCCCGCCTCACCTGGAGCCAAAGTAGTCCCGGCCTGAGGACCTGGGTGAGGCCATGGAGGGCTATACCCACACATTTCTACGTAGGACTACAAATATACCCCGCTTCCTCAATAAATTTTGAAGCTCCAATGGTGTTGAAAATGTCGATGGTCCGGAAGAAATCCGGAGGCTCTGGATTTTTTCAACAAAGTTTATGACTAATTTAGTAAGGATGAACATATGTTTATTATTTATAATTAGGAAGTGTACAAACATATGTTTATTATTATAATTATGAAGTGTCTAAGATTGGGAAGGAGCTAGTTATTGACGTGTCTTCTTTTACACTGGACCGACAATATAGCTAGGTTAGAGCATCTCCAGTCGGATCCCTCAAATCCGCCACCCAAACTGTCCGCGGACGCGTCCGCGGACAGTGACCGGGCACCCCCTAAAAACATGTTGTTACAACCACACACCTCTAATTTAAGATACCAAATTACTACAAAAGCATGCAACGTGCATACGAGTTGCTACTTAATCCTACGTGCAGTTCATGCGACCGGATAGCCACCTAGCCTAGTCTACTCATCGTCGGACAGGACGATGGCCGTTGTCGCGCCGGCGCCGGAGCCGGAGCCGCCCTGTGCCGCAGCTGGAGGAGGGTCCGGTGGAGACCCCTGCTCATCGGAGTCGGTGTAGAAGGAGCCAGATCCGGAAGATTCTGGCACGTAGATGCAACCTTCCCGGAACGCCTCCTCCGCTTGCTTCTGCTTCTCGACGAAGCCGACCCTGTTCTTCATCTGCCCGACGAAGATGCGGTCCGTGGCCTCGGCCTTGAGCTGCTCCTCGGCCAAACGGTGCTCCGCCGTCACCCTTGCTCGCTCCTCCGCCCGAACCCGCGTGGCCTCGTCCTCCGCCCGCATCCTTGCCAGCTCCGCCTCCGCCTACTGATTCCACTCCTCCGCCATCGTGTCCGACTGCGCCCGATTCGATTCGTGCATCTGCCGGCGATACTTCGAACCCGTCACTTCAACGATGTCAGAGCCCTCGCGGAGGATGCCGTAGCCGACGTCTGTCCCCTCCGCCGCCAACACTTCTGCGGACACACGCGATTCCGCGGCCTCCGCTTCGCGGCGGAGCTGCGCCTACTTCTCCGCCGTCAGCTTGGCGCATGTGGTGGAGGCGGCGAGGCATGGTGGATGAGGTGGAGGAGGAAACTCGGCACCGGTGGATGTGGAGGAGGAGAAGAGAGCGGCGGCGGCGGAAGTGCGGTGCGGAGTGTAGGGTTTGCTCCAGCCCCTCCACTTATAGTCGAAGGTGGCCGGTACGCCATGAATGCCGGCCGGTGCGCCATGAATGCCGACGCCGGTCAAGCTAGCTTATCCGCTCTGCCAGGCGGTCAAAGCGTGGGTCCGCACTATCAGCGACTAAGGGCGGACGCGTCCGGGCCGCCCCAAACCCGCCCCAGATATGGGCTAGGTTTGGGGTGTGCCGGACCACCCGGTCGTTTCGGGAGGCTATGGGGGCCTCCGTTGGGTTGCAGTTTTCGGCCCAACCCCTGTCCGGGCGGACCGCCCGGGCGTTTGGGGCCGATTTGGGGGAGCCGGTTGGAGATGCTCTTAGGTCACCTTGGTGGTGTCACCTGTTTCATAGTTGTTGCCTTCTGTTAGGATTTAATTAATTCACTTAATTAAAGGGATAATCCTCCTATGTAATCTGGCGTGCGGCTGCTTTGGCAACCATCGCGTCGCTCCCTCACGCCCCCACACGAACGGACGCATCTCTTGTTCGCGACCGTTCCCCTTGTATAAATACTTGATCGTCAATGGAATAAAGAACAGTTCGATTCATTTGTTCATTCTCTCGTTTGCTCTCGATAGTTTACAACACGTTATCAGCACTGCTCGTGAGAGCGATTCCGAGAACTCCGACGAGAAGAAGAAGAACAGGGAAAGGTGAGAAACGGAACCATGCCTCGAGTTCCGATATACCTGTTCCTTCGCCTCCCTCGCGCCGACGGCCGTGGCCGCCGTTTCGTCGCTCGCCACAGCCGCCATGGCGTAGGCGGACTCCGCTGCCTCCAGCGACATGTGCGCGACCTCCGCCGCCACCGGAACGGTGCGGGGCCCTTGAACCGGCCTATGCAGCCGCGAGCACCTCTCCAGCCCGTGTAGCCGCCTGCGCCTCTCCAGCCCGACGTGCTCGACGCCGACGAGAACATTGACCTGGCGATGGCGGCTCCGCCGCCACCGTTCTGGTGCCCGGTGCACGGCTGGGTAGTATGCCCCCTGCACAATACGACTTCACCGTCGTGGACGCACCGTTGCTGCCTCTGACCCGAGCGGTTGTTGAAGCAGATGATGTCGCGCCGCGCCTGCCGTCGCCGACGCCGGCCACCCCTCCACCTTCACCGCGCACGGGCGCTCGCTGTCGTCTCATGGCCCTGGGCGTCCCGCTGGCGAGCTCGCTGTCGACCGGCCGCTCCGGCCGCTCCGGCACATGGAGCCGCGTGGCGCTCGGGCTTGCGAACGGCGTCGCGCCCGGCTCCCATCTCCCCGGTGTTTCTTCCTCCGAGGACGAGCGTGGAGCCGCTCGCCGCCGGTAAACACTGCTGCGGTGGTGTGCTTGGATGTGGCGCTCGGCCGGGCATCGAAGCCTCCGCCTGAGAATAGGGATTGAGAAATTGGGGATTTATATTTCCTATTCTCTCTCCTTATCTACTTACGTTGACTAGGCTTTGTAGGAGTCCATGTGCATGCGGCACTAGTACTTGCTGCTTGTTTAATATTGTACCATAGCTATTAGCTTTATTGCTTTGTTCTTGTCGGAGACTAGTCCCAGGAACTAGGGGTGTCTCTCAGAAGCCAGGAACGAGTAAGGGGCTGAACACAACGTCAAACAGATCCTCAACAGCCTCGGCGACGGTGCTCGTCGAGCTCGGTGAGGAACATCACGACAGAGAAGGAACACAAGCCGCTACCCAGGTTTAGGCCCACCGTGAGGTGTAAAAGCCCTACATCCTGCTAAGATGTATTGCACTGCTTGGAGAGGTTCACAGTACAAGGGTGCTTGCCGAGGGCACAGTTGTGGCTATGGTGGACTATGCTGGAATGAGCTCCGTCTTCTCCTTCAGACGTAGCTGCCTGGTTGTGGAATGAGTTGGTGAATGCGGGATCCCCTTCCTAGGTCGTACACTGGCTCCTTATATACTGGGCTTGGTCCTCTTCCCCGAAAATCTCCGGCGGGAAGGGATACCACAATGCCGCTGAGTTGGAGCACAGCGCACAGCGTCGGGGGCGTCCATGGACGCGGTCCATGGCAGAGAGCACGTCGTCTTGGCAGAAAAAGCCACCGTCCAACCAAGACGGTGGGCTGGCGCTGCAGAACTTTGGGGCGTGCCCCACGGTGACGTCGCAGTTGGAGCGTAGCGGCGGCCGGCCGCTTTATCACCAAATTGGCAAGTCTTGGAGTCCGCTTTGCTTCCTCCAGCTCCTTTGACCGCTTTATACACGAGAATGGCAACTGCGACGTCTTCGTCATCGCACGCAGGCGCGCGCGTCACTCTGCGGCGGGCGCAGAGCCCATGTGCGCTCTGCAGCGGAGCAGAGCTTGCTTCTCGCGAGGGCCTGAAGCCTCGCCGAGGCTTTGTAGCCGTTGACTTCTCGCGAGGGTAGCGCGGACGCGCCAGGACCTGATGGTCCTCTAGGAGAGGCCTTCCTGAGGCAGAAGTTCCTCTCGAGGCCCCTTTGGCCGAACGTCTGGTCCTTAGCAGAAAATGCCCAGCCGAGCAAAGAAACCCTCGCGAGGGAAAATGCCTCGCGAGGCTCGTCAGGCTGAAAGCCTGGTCCTTAGCAGAATTTCCTGCGGAGCGGTTGAGGGCTGTGGCAGGCCGGCCCATGGCACCCTGGTTTCCACTGGGCCGACAGTAGCCCCCGGGCCCGCGATGGGCACGCTGGAGTTCCCCAGGCGGAGGCGAATCATCGTGGGCCCAAAGAAGCCTGCGAAGCCCGAGACACGTGGAGCGTCACGGCCGGACACGATCCCATGATCTCCTCTGAAGTAACGGGCGTGGTGGTGGGTCCCGCCACATCCTGGTAACGGCTCGATGAGCCGATATAAGGCGAAGAGCTCGGCGCAGGCGACCATTACTCCACTCGTTCCCCTTCCATCTTCTTCTTCCCAGCGCTCAATCCCCAAACTTCTCCTTCGCAACCTTGATGTGATGGCGCCCAAGAAGGTGTGGGGACCCCGGACTAGCTGTCCGAAATACCCGATTATGCTTAACACAACGATCCCGTGATCAGTCTGTCGTTGCACATAATCCGAATTGGATACCAAAGTTTACATCCATTACAAAACCGAATTAAAAGTCTTACATAAATGGTCATTTAGACCAAGTCTTACATAGGTGCCTTCATGGGCCAAACCAAAATATCAGCGGAAGCTACGGCGTAGTAGACATCATATTCTAACGATGACAACCCGACAGGCAGCTGACTTGTGGAGATCCTTAGTTGGCGTAGAAGTCACCATACTCCTGCTCGGCGTAGTGCTCCTCCTCGTAGTCTGGCTAGGTCAATAGCCAGGGACGAAACCAATATGAGTACATTTGAATGTACTCGCAAACTACCCTAACATGAGTATGCACTAGTTTTATTTTAGTTGACAACTTTTACTTATTTAAAACATCTCTATATCTTTATTGAAAAATGTAAGAAGAGTTTTATAATCATCTTTAAAGAAGTCACCATTTTTTTATCTGTTTCTCCAAACTCCTCCTTTTTTCCGACCATAGCCCGTCATGGTCCACTTTCATCCAACCACCTCATACCGATCCGATGGTATAGGTGTAGGAAACATTCTCCACTTCATTTTTCTTTTTAAAACTCAAAGTCTTTTAAAAACTTGCACAAGGTCTTAGGACAGTCTCCCAATTGTCCATATCCGAGGACTCGGCTATTCGAATAGTTTTCAACACTCTGCAGAGGTAGCACGCTTTTAGCCCACATCCATCCGGCAACTCATCGTGTCTGCCACGTCTCGCCATACCAGGTGTATGCGAAGTAAGCCGCCGGCCATAGCCTCTTATTTGCTCATGCTAGTACAGGATCCTTCCCATATGACACTTTCCATCAACACCCAGTCCAGTTTCCCGTCAGAAACCCTAAGTGTGAGGACTCATAGTTTTGTCCGGCGGTTTATGGTGGAACCTTCTATCCTCCCCACCAACTTGTGTGAGGACCCGGGTCAGGGGGTAAGTCCTCGGACCATCCCCTCATGCATAACGGAGTCATCTCCGTTGATGAGGTATCCCATACTAATAAGAGCAAACTACATGACTAAGCCTTTTCCCATATATGGTAAATGTGGTCGCACAGGGTAAGATTGGTCGTCATAGTACTAGGACACTGTGCATTTTTCGTAAACATCACCATTTTTCCACTTCTCCATTCCAACACCGACATCTCGGCATTTCATAAACTCACAAGTAATTGCAAAGGAGTTTTGAATAAACCATATTTGTTTTTCCCATCCTATAATTTGATATAACTATCTTATATTTCTACATAGGTGGCAAATAATTTCCATATACTTTTGAAATGGGTTTTATAAATCCTGCTTTGAGAGTAAAACATGTTATGAAAGTAGATGCATATGTTTGTAGTGCAAGCTCAGAGAATAGCTTGCCTTGCTCGGCAAAGTGACCTTGCTCTTGTTCTTCAATTTCAGCAAACTCTCCTCCCTCGATATAGCCGACAATGTTCTCGTCTAATTAATAAACAAACAATGCAAACAATCACTAATCTATACAAGCAATCATCTCAACAAAACAGTCATGAACATCACACATAGCTACTGCACACATCAAACCATACAATTTGGTTTCAAAATAATTGAATTAAACATCATTTATTTATGTTCAAAATTATGGCAGAAACTTGTGGAACATGTTTAATTCAATAACTTGAGTTCTGTTGGTCACAAAAATACAATCTAAATTCTATGGAAAGCTACTGATGTGTAGAAGACAACACAATTTGATTTGGTTCAATTGGAGTTACTAAACTCCCTACACATTTGTTTGAATCCAGAAGCCTAATAACCAAGTTTCGGCTACCATTTAAATTCTATTGCTTCAAAAATTAAATCCTTTTAGGGGTGACTAAACATGACTAAATGTGACCTAAAAAAATTGGTCCTAATTCATTTGGGTTAACCATTTAACATAATTAAATGTTTGAGTGCAGAAGGGTGTTTAAAGTTCAACTTTGTACTAAACAAATCCTACTGAACAATTAATTCTACCAAAATTAGGGAAGCTAACACAAGGCAGTTCTAAGCTAACAAAATTGGTTTGGAATTATTTGGACTAACAGAGTATCAGAAACAAACAAGTTTAGAATTTAAACCTTCTGTAGTATTTTTAATAATACTTTTTATTTATTTAATTAAATGGAATGAATCCAATTGGGTTGGTTAAACATTTTAATATGCTTTCCAGAACAATTGAGTTTGATTTATTTGGATTCCTAAATCTTGAGATATTGATTTTCTAAGTTGAGGCCAGTACTGAATTTCTAGAGAAGTTAAATTCAAATTTGTGTTCAGTTTGGATAATGTTCAAATTTCTGACTAGTGGGACCTACACGTCAGCGACACAGTGCGCGCGTGGAAATTAATAAAACGCTGACGGGTGGGGCCAGTGCGTCAGCCTAACATCTAAACGAAGGGGTACGCTGCCGTTGGATCAAGATCCAACGGCCCACGTTTGAGTCCATCGGCGACGACCATTTCTGGGCGGCGCCGTGGCTCCGGTGACGGCGAGGTGGATGGTTGGCTCACCTAGGGGCTCGGGAGG
This sequence comes from Poa pratensis, assembly GCA_947311845.1. Taxonomy (NCBI): domain Eukaryota; kingdom Viridiplantae; phylum Streptophyta; class Magnoliopsida; order Poales; family Poaceae; genus Poa; species Poa pratensis. Next base: position 3,619,718 of record CAMZMU010000088.1, read on the forward strand.
TCGCGGAGATGATGCAGATCGACGGCGGCGGCTTGGGGAAGACCTTGGCGCGAGTTTACACTTGCTCGGGAGGGCTGGTTCGTCGGCGGCGAGGTGCCGATCTTCCACGGCCACGGACAGCAACTCCGGCGAGCTCCTGCGGGCGCGTCTGTGCACTAAACAGAGGGAAAAAGGCTCGGGTGAGTGCGGTGTTCATAAGGAAGAGAGTAGGGGGCAGAGATGAGAGAATGGGAGGGTGTGGCCATGTCCGACCTCGACGGCGGCAGTGGCGGCAGCGAGCACGCCCTCCCGCGGTGCCCTGGTGAAGTTGGAGCGAGGGAGAGGTCGAGAGAGTGGCGTGGAGTTTCCAGAGAGGCTCGGGGGGTTTAAATAGCACGGGGGCGGCGTATTGTGGACGAGGTGCACGGACGGCGTCCATGGCGTTGCCGGCGAGATATTTCTCGCGAATCCGACGCGGCGGTGCGAGGGACGTGGAGACACGGCGTTCACCGGGGTCCGGACACGTTCTAGAAGCTCTGGCTCGAGCGGTGCGTGTCAAGGTGCAGTGCGCTGTGCTAATTTGGGTCGGCGACGGTGAGGTCGCCACGGCGATGCGGAGGGGACAGGGGCGCCGTTGGGGCAAGGGGGCGTGCTCTGGGCTTCTCCTTGGCGTGCAGAGGCCGCAGAGGACGCAGAGGCACGAGAGCGCGGCTGGGGGGCCTGGGCGGCCAGGAAAACGGCGAGGCATGCCACGGCGACACGGCGGTGCGCGTCGGGGCGAGGGGGTGAGGTAGACGATGGCACTTTTGCCAAAACCCCCCTGCCTCCTTTTCTTTTCTATTTTTCTTTATTTCTTTTTAGTCCAGTAGCTTTTCTAGGATTTGATTAGGGCACTTAAACATTTTAGAAAAATTTGCAAATAATTGTGGGGCCTCCCCATAACATGTAGAAGCTCCACAAATTTGGTTTTGCAAAATAAAATGTTTTGAATCATTTTCTTTCATAGGGTTTTAATTATGGCATTTTGTTTTATTTCAATTGTTTTTACTTTTGAATTTTAAAATAGGTGTAAAATATTATTTGGAAGAGATAAGTGATAAGCATATAAATGAGAGGTTTCAAATAACATTCCTCTGAATTTTTTTTGGAACATTATTGAGTTTCTTTTATTTTCTTGTTTCACTTTTGCTTTTGCATTTTCTTTCTATTAATTCAAGCAAACAAGCAACACAATTAACAAGAATTAAATACCACAAGCAACAATTGACAATCAACACATAAAATCAACAAAAGTTTTTGTTGGCTCTCATTTTTGGAATAATAATACTGATTAATATTTTTGGGATGTTACACCGCTGCCACGAAGGGCAAGGCAGTGGTGCAGGGCGGCGAGCCTGCTGCGATCCAGCGGGACGGTGACTTCGAGCCAGCTCTGTCCGGCTCCCGCTTCGAGACGGAAGCGCAGCTGGACAAGGTGCGCCACATGGCGGCCTCGAGACCAACGAGCACGGCGCCACGGTGCTCAAGCGAGCGGGCAACTCTCACGGTAGCTTCTACCCCATCTTCATGCACACTCTCTTCGCCGGGCTCGTTCCTCCCTTCTCCGATTTCTTCCTGGCGGTTCTGGAGCGCTACCAGATCCAGGTTCTTCATCTCCACCCCAACTCCATCCTCGTCCTCGCCATCTTCGCCTACCTCTGCGAGGCGTACATCGGCATTCCGCCTTCGGTGGACCTCTTCCGCAGCTTCTACGCGCTCCGGTTCACGGCGAACAAGGAGCGGTCGGGTGCGTGTCCTTCCGCATCACCGACGGCATGAAAGGCGTCTACATCCCCATCGCGCGGAACGGCGAGAACATTGTGACCAGCGTGACGAAGAAGGTGGAGGACTTCCGCAAGCGCTGGTTCCTCATGCAGTTCGGGAGCCAGAGCGCCTTCTTCGAGCTGCCTGAAGCGCCTCCGACGAAGAGGGCGAGCTGGTCTTCCAAGGGGCTCAAGGGCGCGACACTTGGCCCTGTGGTGAGGCGCTTGAGGGACCTCCGCGAGCTGGCCTCACCGGGCAGATGGTGGCCAAGGACTTCGTGAGGCGCCGCATTGCTCCGCTCCAGAGGCACGCGGACGCGATGTGGTTGTACTCCAACCAGAGGGACAAGATGCGCCTGAGCGCTACCCTCTACACAGGAGGAGGTGCACGCCCTCATGGAGACCCTCTTCACGTCTCCAGACATCCCCGCGCCCACTGACCAGACTGTGCCGCTCCATCGGATCGATCTCGGGCGTCGTGTCTCGCACGTGCAGACGATGCCGAAGTTCGACCAGTGGGGCCTGGTGCCTAAGGGGCACGTTGGGCCTCGCGAGGACCCGGAGTCTGCGGCGCAGGGGGCCCAGCTGAGGGCGACGAGGAGACGACGGAGACGCCCGCGGAGTCTGACGCAGGCGCAACCCGCCTCGGGAGGCGCCGCTTCCTCGGCGGAGAATTCGAGCGCCTTGAAGAGTGCGGCGCCTGAAGCTGAGATCCATGAGATCTCCTCGGGCAGCGGCGGCAGTTCGTGGTTGCCCCCTCGCAGCGTGTCGAGGGGAAGGAGGAGAGCGATGATGACGATGCTTCGTCGGGCCACTGCGAGCCCCGCTCCAAGGCGATCCACGACAGGAACGCCGGAGCCCGGGAGGAAACGAGGCACGGACGAGCGCGGAGCCCAGTGCTCCGCCCGCGGGCGGAAGAAGAGGAAGTGGGTCGACACCGCGGCGTAAGTTTTTGTACTCCCTTTCCTGTTTGATGTTGTCTTGTGTAGGCTTCTCGAGGGGTTTTTGAGTCTTTTCCTCTCCAGGCGCCCTGAGGAGCCAAAGAGGCGGAGGCTCCGGAGACTTGGAGAGATCTCCAGCTCTGCCGCGGCGTCTGCGGCGCCTACGGCTGAAGAGGTGCACCCCGAGGCCACCGCTTCCTCTCCCGAGGCTGCGGCGCCGCCTCCTGAGGCAGAGGAGCGCCGCGAGGAGAGGAGGAGGCAGAGGTGACGATGCCGTCACCTGCGCGGCCTGACGCCTCTCCTGTGCGGCAAGAGAAGACGCCGGAGAAGGATGCGGCAAGGACCACGCCGCCGGCGAAGGAGGGCGCGGCGGAGACAGCTGCGTCTGCAGAGGCGCACGCTGACGTCGAAATGGAGGAAACCACTGTGCCGTCGCCTCCACCGAGCCGGGCCTTGGAGGGCCTACGGGGGCACTGAGGCTGCCGCGGGGACGGCCTCAGCAGAGAAGGCCAACCCTGCTCCTGGGGAAGAGGAGAGTGCTCCCCAGGGGCAGAAAGATGGTGGAGCTGATGGTGGGGGCGCCTCGAGCCCCCAGAAGGCTCCCAGCGCAGAAGGCGAGGGGGGCTCTCGCCAGAGCCCCCAGAAGGCCCCTAGCATGGAAGAAGGGGAGGCTCCCACAGAGCCCCCAGGCGCGCCTCGAGGACACTCAGAGCCCAAGGCGCGATGCCCCGGGTCCTCGGCAGGCGCTGGCGCTTCCAGGCCCTCTGGAGAATCATGGGCCCTAGCCTTGCTGGGTCAGCGCCCAGTCGCAGCTCGCCGAGAGGCTGTCCTTCGCTCGGCGAGGGAGGTGCTCGATGGGCTCGAGGCCCAGCTCGCTGAGGAAGACCGCGCCAGGGCGGAGGAGGCGCCGAGCTTGCGCGGGGCTGGGCTTGCCTCCAGGAGACCGTGGAGCGCTGCCGCCGGAAGGACGAGGCAGCCCAGGCGCAACGCGAGGCGGCGCTGCGCTCTGCTGAAGAGATCCGCATCAGCGTGGTCCGCGAGGTCGAGGAGACCCTTGCGGACCTGAGTGCTAGGCGCGAGGCTCTCGAGGCGGAGACGAGGCCAAGCATCAGGAGCTGGCGGCGCGCGAGGCGGCGGTCTCCACCAAGCACAAGAGCTTCTGGACCGCGAGGCGGGGATCATCGCCGAGTCGGAGACCGTGCGGCAAGGCCTGGAGAAGCTCCGCGAGGACCTGCGCGTCCGCGAAAACCAGATGGTGCAGCGCGGAGCAGAACTTGATGCCCGCGAGACCGAGCTACGCAAGCGCGAGGAACAGGTCGAACAGATCGAGAAGGATCAATCTGCGCAGCGGGAGCACCTGGAGTCTCGCGAGAGCAAGTTACTCAAGACGAGGCGTTCTACCAGAAGCGCCTCGCGCTGACCAACGAGAACCTCCGCAAGAAGGAGGAGCAGATGGCGGAGGAGTCCGCGACCAAGGAGAAGCTCTTCCGCGACAATTGCAGGAAGGATTCGCGGAGAAGGCAAGAAGCAGGAGGGCGCTTCACGAAGAGACGCAACGAGCTTGAGGCTCGCATCAGGGAGCTTGAGGCTCAGAAGAAGCGATTTGACTCCCGCCTTCATGACGCTGTGGAGGCTCGGAAGCACGCGGAGCAGGACCTTGCCTCCTTGACGCAGGACATGAATGAGATGCAGCAACAGGTGGGGCCTGTTGTGGAGCTCGTCGAGGAAGCTCGGCGGAGCGCTCTGGCTGCGCAGGTCTTGTCGCGCCAGCGGGAGCGCATGTTTGCTTCCTTGGTGAGGCGTGCGCGGGCCGTTGCGGGCCGCCTGGGGACCGAAGCCCCCAGGCTCTCTGTCGAGGGGAACTCCGACGTCGCCACCTACCTCGGCTTCTTCGAGCAGCTTCTCACCAAGCTTGAAGAGGTCGTGACGAACCTCGACGACCTGGTCGACACCGAGAGCCGCGAGCTCCTTGGCGTCGCGGTCGGCCAAGTCTTCGCCAACCTTGCACACCTCCACCCCGGCTTCGACTTCGCGTCTGTGATGGAGCCTCTGGAGAAGGAACTTGCCTCGAAGCTGGACGCCTCGGTGTGGGACGACGTGGAGAAGTATCAACGCTTCAAGAGGGTCGAGGTCGAGGAGAGCGACGACGAGGCAGGCGCTGAGGAGGTGGATGATGAGTGTCGACGGCGACGACGACAACCCCGCTGCTTAGGTTGCCCCTGTGGAGAGATGTGCCAAGGGCACCAGTTATCTTAAGACTTGTTGCTTTATTTTGTGCTGGTTTGTAAAGACACTTTTATTTTGTGCAAGTGTGAGTGCCCCTCGGGAGGCCTTTTATCTGTTCCCTCATGTCTTTTTCGCTCTACGTCGTTAGGACCCTGCTCTTAGCGCAAATAGCACCGCCGCTTCGGTATGCCGGAGTCAGGGCTCGACAAGGCCGGGGGGTGCGTAAGGCTTAGAGAGGTAAGAGCCCTCGAGGCGCGATGCTCGGGCTCCCCTTTGACGTGCAAGCAGCCCATGAGGCGTAAGAGAGAAAAGAGAGGCTCGAGGGGCGACAAAACCAGCGAGAGGGAAAAAGAGCTCATGAGGCGTAAGTTCTGGACTTAGCTTGGCGAGACGCCTGCTCGTAGAGGGTGTTGTGTTCCTGGTGAGGTGTTCTCCCTCTCGAGGCTGCCTGAGGCTGGTTTGGAGCTTTTGGAGCCCTGCAAGGCGTCTTGTTCCCTGCGTTGGAGAGAGAGGCGAACCCACAAGCAAAGCATAGTTGTACAACTCATGCGCGCTCATAGATTTCCTCATGGGTATCTCACGAGGAGAATAAGCACCAAGGTCCTTGGTGAGGTGACGTGCATGGGAGCTAACCCACGAGTCAGAGCTCTTTGGTGAGATAACGGTCGTGGGCGGAGAGCCACGAGTTAGAGCTCGGATCCTTTGGATTTTACGATGCTGCTGGGATGCTCCCGAGACACAGGCACCGTGCTCAGCCCCCGCTCGCGAGGTGCGCATGGGGAAAAATGTGAGCGCGAATGAAATGTAAGAAAACAAACTCACCAAGCAATATTACATAACGGCGCCGAAGCGCAATAGGTTCATGATGACCTGAAATTGTTCATTACACTTGGCGAGGCCAAGACAAAGTCCGCCATGTCTGGGCATGGGGTTCCACATGGAGTGGCTGAGGCTTCCCGCGGCCCGTGGCGACGCGTTGTAGGAAACTCTCAGTGGAGATGGCCCTCGTGAAGGGAAAGCTTGGTGAAGCTGGGAGGTGAAGACGCGTGCTTCCCTCTTGAGACAAAAAATGCCTGCCGCGACGTGATCACGGGTAGAACTTGCGTAGGTGCTCGATGTTCCATGGATTTTTGATCGGATCGCCGTCTTCCGTCTCGAGCCGTACCGCGCCGGCCTGGCGATGTGCGCGACCCTGTAGGGGCCTTCCCACATGGGTGAGAGCTTGTGGAGGCCCTCTCTGGAGAGGATCCTCCTGAGGACGAGATCACCTGTCTCGAGGGTGCGCGGCCGTATGTGGCGGCTGTGGTAGCGGCGCAGGTCTTGCTGGTACTTCCCGCTCGGAGGGCGGCACGGCGGCGTAGTCCATCGAGCAGCAGCAAGTCGTCGTTGTGGAGCTCCTCTTGGTTGTCCTCGTTGAAAGCAAGGATCCGTGGGGACCCATGCTTGATCTCGGTGGGGAGGACTGCTTCAGCGCCATAGACGAGAGCGAACGGCGTTTCTCCAGTGGGCTTCGTGGCGGTGGTGCGGATGGACCAGAGCACGGAGGGGAGCTCTTCGATCCAGTTCTTGCCGTGGGCCTTGAGGCGATTGAAGCTTCTTGTCTTGAGGCCTTTGAGCACTTCTGCGTTCGCCGCTCAGCCTGCCCGTTGCTTCGTGGATGAGCCACCGAGGCGAAGCAGAGCCGTGTGCCAAGACTCTCGCAGTAGGCCCTGAAGATGCCGCTGGTGAACTGTGAGCCGTTGTCGGTGATGATGCGATTTGGCACGCCGAAGCGACAGGCCAGGCCTCTGATGAATTTCACCGCTGATCTCGCCGGGATGGTGCGCACCGCTTCAACCTCCGCCCATTTGGTGAACTTGTCGATGGCGACGTAGAGGTAGCGGTAGCCCCCGCTGGAGCGTGGGAAAGGTCCCAGGATGTCCAGCCCCCAGACCGCAAGGGCCAGGAGAGGGGATGGTCTGGAGCCCCAGTGCGGCTGGTGGACTTGCTTGGCGTGGAACTGGCATGCCTCGCAAGCCTGGACAACGGTGGTTGCATCTTGAAGCACTGAGGGCCAATAGAACCCACTCCTGAAGACTTTCCCTGCAAGGGTGCGTGATGACGAGTGGTGGCCACATTCTCCACTGTGTATGTCCTTGATCAGCTGGCGGCCTTCTTCAGGGGGACGCATTTTAGTGCAACTCCATTTGGACGCTTGCGGTACAGGTCTCCCTCGTGAAGGCAGTATGACTTGGCCTGGCGAGCAACTCTCTCTGCTTCTGCATCCTCTTCAGGGAGGACTCCGTCCCTGAGGTACTCCTTGAGCTCATCGATCCAGCCCGTCTCTTGATGCGTCATGGCCAGCAGCAGGCGTTCCCCTGTGGGTGGACCGCAGCTCGGCGCTCCAGATGTTGGTGGTGGGAGCTCTTCGTCCATGTTCATTTCGACCGCTTCTTTTGGCTGTTTCACCGATGCCCTGGTGAGTCTCTCCTCGAACACGCCCCCTGCTGGGCTTCTCTGCGTGATGCTCGCCTGGCGATGTCGTCGGCCTCCTGGTTCTCCCTTCGTGGGATGTGCCTGAGCTCCATCCCCTTGAAGTGTTTCTCGAGCTTGCGGACCTCCTCGAGGTAAGCGGCCATGTGGCCGTCCTTAGGCGTATAGCTCTTGTTGGAGAAGTTGACGAGGAGCTGGGAGTCGCCCTTGATGAGTAAGCGCTTGATGCCGAGGGCGATTGCGGCTCTGAGCCCGGCGAGGAGGCCCTCGTACTCGGCGATGTTGTTGGAGACCTTGTCTGTCGTGAAGCACAGCTGGACGGCGTAGTAGAGCTTGTCGCCCTTGGGTGAGGTCAGGACGACGCCAGCCCCAGCGTTCTGGCATGCGAATGCTCCGTCGAAGTGCATGGTCCAGTGGCTTGGCACTGTGTCTCCAGCTGGCGTGGTTTCTGCCTCATGAGGCTCTTCTTGCTGGGTGTCTGTCCACTCGGCGACGAAGTCAGCCAATGCCTCCCCTTGATGACCCTGGTGGTGTCGAAGCGCAGGCCAAAAGGTTGCAGCTCAATGTTCCACCATGCGACGCGGTCAGTGGCGTTTGGATTGCGCAGGTGATGGCTCCCAAGTGCAGGAGATCAATTGTAGTACCTTTCAATTAGAAAAGGTTGTCGAACCCACGAGGAGCTGAATGTATTGGTTAGTAAGATTGGTAGATAAAACAATAAAAGATGCAAGTGTTTTTGGTATTTTCAGTTGTATAGTTGCAAGCAGATAACAGATAGTAGCAAGTGAAAGCTCTCAAAGAGAGAAAGCCCAATCCTCTTATGTGGCAAAAGGACAAGCTCAAGTAATGTGTAACTTATATGTGGCAAACGTTCCGAGGGCGGCATGGATGATGCTAGGCATAGAGATTTATTAAACAACACGTTGAATATCTTGTCAAGTTTTAATCTTCTTTGGACGGAGCCATAATTAGGTATAGCTAAATAAATAAACTACTACACCCCTTATGATGGATCATGTGGCCAAGCAAATGACTGCACAAGAATTATTAAGACATAAAGTCCCACCATAGCATTACACTCTAAGGTCCCCGATACTAATACCCTCATAATATAACTTCATGACTCGGTCTCAGGTTTACGTGTCCTCCCAAGTCTCCATCAATTCATTACACTACGGTGTTCTCCTATGAGCCCATAAAGGTGAAGTGTTGTGCAGTCGACGTTCGCACAACACCATCATAGAATCACATAAAAGATAAACTCTTGACAAAATACCAACACATGTCATATATAAATCATTGCCAATTCATCCTATGCCCTCAGGAACATACGGGAACTACTCACAACGTGCGAACATGATGATATTCAGTGGCATAAGTGGTACAACACAATCTGAAATTATAACTTCACCACCAAATAATGACAAGTACTCAATCACAAACATGAATAGTAGCACAAGACAAGTATCTAGGGTATAGCAACTCTCAAACTGCGAGGGGAACGGAGTGGATCGCGGTGATGATGATGGTGATGGTGCTGGTCTTGATGGGGTGATGATGTAGAGGCCTCCTCCCATGCCAAGGAGGAGAGGTGATGACGATGACGATGATTTCCCCCCTCTCCGGAGTTCCGGAGCAGCAGGATCTGACCCCCCTCGGAAGGGATCAGGAGTTTCGCCGCGCCGCCGCAACCTCGGATGGACTTGGAAAAATTAGGGCGTTACTTTTTGGGCGAGACGAAGGCGTCGATAAAAAGCCCCAGGCGAGGAGGTGCCCGAGGCACCTTTGGGTGGGTCCCACGCGGCCAGGTACATGGGCCACGTGGGCCACCCCCATTTGGCCCTCGTGGCTCTCCTCTCTTCGGTCTTCTTCCCTCTGCCTTTCTCCCGATGAAATACTGACGCAGTATTTTTCCTTTTATTATTTGAGTTCCTGTAGCTCCTGAAACATTAAAGACAAGAAAAGGGGGTTTTCTGCCTCCCAGAAATTAAATACCAAAAATAGGGACTTTGTATGAAAGTCCCAAAATCATCTAAAACATGTAGAAACAATCATATAATCATGCAAAAACATTCTAGTATGATACCAAAAGTTATATAAATGATGATATAAAATGCACT